>JAPYYV010015741.1:0-20877 GCA_030522625.1 Copidosoma aretas
TCTAAACTTAGGTTTTTGGACCAAATTATTATAAAAAATCGTGTAGTGTTTTGTAAAAAAATCTAAAGATAAAATCACTTGGGTTTCTTTCATCTTAAGCATAAATCGGCAATGAAAAAATTTCTCGCAAAATTCTTGCAAAAAATCTTGCAGGATTTATTGCATCGCGAAATTTATGCAATAGGTGATGCAAGAGATCATGCAAAACCTAATGCAATAAAACATGCAATTTTGTATTCAAAATTTCTTGCCAAAAATCCTGCAAGAAATCATGCAATTTTTTTTGCATAAAAATATGCATGAAATCTTTGGTAAGGGAGGTTTAGTATTAAAGTTCATAAAACTGCAGCTATAAGATATTAAGCGGTTTAGGGTTAAGGAATGTAAAATTTAGGATTATGGAGAATAATATTACAAGTTTCAGAATAAAGCATTTAAGGATAGATGGATCAAGAGCTTGGGGCTTAAAGGGTACAAGGTTTAAGAGTTGAAGAACATGGTTGAGAGGTAGGAGCTCAGGGGAAGAGATATAAAAATTTAGGATCCAGGATACATAGTTTTAAATTCAGCTAAAAAAGTTTTGCTTACAAAAGTTAATGGATCTATGGTTTCAAAGAAGTATAATATAATACTTATTCAATTTTGGTAAATGGGGTTCAGGATTTTTGAATGTAAAGGTTCAGTTTTAAAGGTGTGAATGTTAAGGTATTTAAGATGTAAGAATTTATGCTTAGAGACTTTAAAGATTTCGAATTTACAGTTTTTCAATCTTAGCGTTTAAAGGTTATGATTTAAACTTTGACGTTTTCAGTTAGGAATTCGGAAATTGGTTTGTTTGGGTTTATAGATTTTTAAGTTTACATTTTTAAGGGCTCTAAACTCTAAAACCTCAAAATTCTTAGACCATTACGTTGTAAAACTCAAAGCTTGCCTATCCTAAAGTTATTAGCCCTACATCCTTCTATACTTAACTTTTAATCCGTAGTCTTTCAATCCTTCAACGCGTATATTCATTAACACTAAAACACTTCATTAAAATCTCTCCAAAGTGTAAATGTGAAGTTTAATCCTCTTTTGTACTAACATAATTAATAAATATATAATCCCTAACCCTAAGCACTATTACTACTTGTTTTGAAAAAATAACCTCTGAATAACAAATCTCAAAGAAACTGAAATTGAGCCCTGCAAACTAAGTGAGCCCTTAAATTTCAATGTACAGAACACCTACATCCATCTACTACCTTAATCGCAAAAGCTTTTGACCTTTAACCCTTGTATTGAATACTGAATACTCAGAGTCTTTAATCTTCAGGCTTTAAACCCTTTAACGTTAAACGTTAATTTTAAAGCCCTGAAACTATTTAATCTTCTATTTCCAACACCTAAAACCCTTAATTATGTATGGAGCCTTTTATCCTAAAACTCGTAACTGGAAACTCTAAAACCTAAGAAAGTACACTCTGAAATCATAAGATCCTACAATTACAAGCCATAAGATACATAAATCTTTAACCGCAAGCCTGTAGCTGCAACCCTATTTAGCAGCGTGGAACCATTTTTATTATCTTGAAACAAACATGCTGATTAAAAAAAATTTCGGCCTCCATAAAAATTTCTAGTTACTGAATCTTAAACAAGGTTTAAAGATAACATTATAGTTAATAGAAAAGCTCCGGAAAGAAGTTGAAAACCAAGTATATAAAAACAGCATATTCTAAGATTTACAGAAATTAGAGGTTTTTTTTTGTTGCGATGTGCTATGGAGTGATTGATTCAAAGTACAACATTATATAATTACTATAAGAAACATATAAATTGCAATGTCTGTTTTTTCGAGAATAACGCGTCTTATTTGATTTAAAAGACCGACGAACAGATTTTTTTATGTTTGGACCTTGAGTATGCTTTGGGTCCTAAACATCTTAATATCTTTTCTCAATATCTGCATGCTCGTGATGAATTTCAGTGTGCATATTAAGAACAAAAATATTTACACTTCTTTAAATTTTAACTTTGAATATTCATTGGAACGCGCTATGCATTTTCGAAAAAACGTTCAAAAAACGATTTTTTTGTATTTTGCATTTGCGAGAAGATGGTTGAGCCGATTTGAGGCCACTGCAGCTCATTTTTTTTGTCTTAAAATTTTCGGTGCGATTTTTTTGTTTTTGTTCTAGACGCAAAAACCGTGTTTTGGCCATTTGCTTGAAGACTTTACTGACAATATTAGCTATTTAAAACTTGTACTTTTTTTTACAGTTTCAAAAAACTAGGGTTTAGAATTTCTTATTTTCTACTTTTAAAAATTAAAAGTTTCAGCTAATTCTACCACACTATGTCTGGCAAAAAAGTAAAGACAAAAACAATACCTTGAATAATCAATTCAGATGTAAATCAGCGCCTTCCGATTTTATTATATGAATAATAAAGGAAATCAGTGATCCATTGGAGGCGAGGTGGAAAATTGTATGCACAGTGTATATTAATTTTCTCTGTATGTTTTTTCGTAAAAATCGCTGACTGTGCGTCAACCTCATCAAACATTTTAAAACTATATTCTAACTTACAACTTAATAACGATTTTTCGGGAGAATGAAATCAGGAAGGTTTTCCACCTCGCCTCCAACGGATCACTGATTTGCTTTATTATTCATATAATAAAATTGGAAGGCGCTGATTTACATCTGAATTAATTAATACGAGTCTTGGATCAGAGAGGGACTCTCCGTAAGAATTATTAAAAAATGCAGGAATAAGATTAATCAGAACCTACAGCATGTGGAGCTCACGGTCCAAAAAAATCTGAACAAAAATTTATTACTAGTGGAAAGAGTATTGCTTCCACCGCATCACATTAAATTAGGATTGATAAATCAATTGTTCAAAGCAATGGAATCGCTACATAGCAATGCTTAAAGATATCTCTACCATAATTTCCGAAACTATCTTAGGCAAAACTTGATGATGGAGTGGTTAATCGTCATTAAATAAGGGCGCTTTTCAAAGACAAAATCTTTGAAAATCTTATGATGGAAAAGGACAAAGCTACATAGCAAAGTTTTTAAAAAGTGAGTAAAAAATTTTTTTGGCAATACAAAAGATCCAGCGTTTAAAAAATTTTTAAAACGATTATTTCTGCTTGTAATAATATTACGAACAGTTTGATGAATTTAAAGTTACATTTTTACGATTCGCATATTAAATACTTTCCAAAAAATCTAAGACATTTTAGTAAAAATCAAGAAAAAAGATTTCACTAAACCCTTAAAAATATTGAAAGAATATATCAAGACTATTGCTGGGGCTTGAAGCGTAATACACAAGTTCCACTCAAGAGAAAATCCATTCATCTATATTTTCATTCAAAAAAGATGCATTATTCTTATAAAAAATAATAACATTACAATTGTTTAGCATTACAATAAGTTTTTATTGTTCGTAGTAAGATTTTAATATGCTTAATTGTAGTTTAGATAGTGTTAAAAAGCTTTTACTAGCAAGTCAGTTGTATATTGTTCTCATAGTAATCATATTATGTATGTACACCAAATCAATTATTTCAAAAAACATTGTTATAAATAAAACACCCAAATTATTTTAATCTTAGAATGTGTTGTTTTTACGTAGTTGCTTTTCAACTTATTTTCAGAGCTTTACTAGTATTTTTCTTAATTTTATCTTCTTGGCTTGTTTATAGATCGAATTTACTAGAAACTTTTCTGGAGGTACGATTAAATTTTGTATTCACATATGAGTTTTAGGATAATAAATCTAGTTTCATGTCGCTAAATAAGGTTAGAGGCTAACGGTTTGACATCTTCATATTTTATGACTTAGAATTGTGAGATCCTATGGTTTGAGTGTACTTTTTTAAGGCTTTAAATTTCTAGTTACGAGTTTCAGGATACAAAGCTGAATACATACTGAAAGGTTTCAGGTCTTAGAATACAAGTGTTAAATAGTTCAAGGGCTTCAAACTTATCATTCTGCGGTAAAGGGTTAAAAGTCTTAAGATTAAAGACTCTGAGGATTTAGTATTTAAAGGTTATTGTTCAGAGGCTTTAAGGATCAAAGTAGCAGATTTAGAAGTCTATGGTTAACTAGGGATCTAGATCTTGAAATTTAAGGGCTTATCACTTATACTATTTAAGGGCTTCATTTCAGTTTTATTGGGATTTTTTTGTTCTCAAGTGATTTCTTTAGAGCAAACAGTTAGTGCTTACGGTTAAAAATTTTATTTATTGGTTATGTTTCAGGAATAGAAGATTGGAATCCCCATTTATACCTTAGAATTGGATGACATGGTTTAGGGATTTTGGAATTAAGATTTTATAGGCTTAGAATTCAAGTTTGTACAGGTAATATTTAAAGGGGTTTAGGATTTAGGAATGCAAAAATTAAGGTTACAGGGTATAATATTACGGGTTTCAGAATCGAGCCTTAAAAGGTGTATGGATCAGAAGCGTAGGGTTTTAAGAGTACAAGGCTTAAATGTTACTGATTATGATTAAAAGGTAGGAGCTTGAAAAAAGAGGAGTCAAAATGCAGGATTAGGGTAGATTATTCCAAATTCAGCTTGAAGAGTTTTGCGTACAAAAGTAAATTGCTGCGGGTCTATGGTTTTAAGTCTCATAATGTAATGTGCATGGGATTTTGGTATATGGGCTTAGGATTTACAAATTCAAAGTTTTAGTGTTTAAAATGTAATGGTTTAGGTATTCAATATGTCAGAATTTGCGCATACAGACTTTAGAGTTCTGGAATTTACAGTTTTAGAGTTTTAGCGTTCAAAGGTTTGAACTTTTACGTTTGTAGCCAGGAATTTTCTAATCGGTTTGTTTGAGTTTTCAGGGGATTAGTTGCTTAGGAATATTATAATCAGTCATACATATTTTGCTAGCTATAACATCGAGTTTCAACAGTTTTTCGAAATTGACGAAAAATCTAGTGATTAGAAATTTTTTTCGAAAATAAAATGCTTCACAAAAAAAAAGATCGAAAAGCGTAAGGAGTTGGCGGGTGGAGCGCTCAGAAAAGCGAAGCCCCATCAGTACATATAGATATTGAAGACGAATACTATGCTAGCAATTACTCACCTATTTAAAATAACATGGGTGACGTCACTCTGGCATAGTTATCGTCTTACACGACGACATATATCTTCTCATATTATACCGTGAATTTGTATGGGGCAGGAGTAGTAGCCCCCCTTGTCCTCTACCTCTCTCCCTCTCTTATCTATTTTACAATTGTCTACGAAAAGTTACATAATAAGGCAGAAATAAGCTTGATTCTTGGCTTTAAAATGACAATGGTCTCCAGCACGTCACTCCTCCACCCTTCCCCCTGCCCGTCCGCCCACACTTTTTAATAGGTCCTTGTACGGTAGCCTCACAACGTAAGTGAAAATTTGATTGCTTTTTCCGTTATTAAGAATCATTTTGCGCCCCCCCCCCCCCCTCTATTCTATTTGTGACGGCTGCCCCATGCCGCATCACGACAAACAATATCTCAGAATTAATCCACCGCAGCTTGTAGAGCCCTCTCACAGACCTTGTACCACTTGTCTTTTCATTACTAATGTACAGTTCAAGAGTTACTAAAATAAATAGATAGTTCGAAAGTTATTAAAGCTTCTATGTATATAAATTGTATGTAAGTATTCCCCTTGTACTAATACACTTTTATACAATATTTTTTAAAGAGTATGTGTATCTCTATGAAAATAAAAAAAAACAGTTCACATAAACCCAAAATTTATTTATTTGAATCTTGAAAGAATTTTTTAAGTTCAGTGATAATTATTCATATGTTCTAAACTTTCATGAAATTCGTGCAAGTCATTTAGAGTTACCTAGAATGCACTACGTGGGAATACTGTGAGGAGATTCTTTACAGAATGATTTAAACAGTCAGGTATATAAATTTTTAAAGTCACTAGTGCGTACAGGTATAATATAATACCTCCTTGCAGTACTTCATGCCTTACTATACATAAAAAAAAAAAATCCATATATACTAAATGATAAGAACAATTGTATATGTAAGTTAAAATAGGAATACAATCATGTGTTATAATATGTAAACGGTGGCTGAATAAATAAATAAATAGAATAAATATAAAATTAAAGTGTTGCTTGTATTAGAATTTCAAAAAACGATGACCAATTTAGAATGTATCTTGGATTGAATTCCCAATAGAAAAAAAGAAACTAAAAAAAAATATAATATAAGGTTTGAAAAATGAGTATAACCTTACGGTAGACCTGCTTTGCATTCTATGAGTATATGTCTGCGTGTATATGTAAAGCTATTTTGTAACCGTGAAATATAATTTGGTTACTCTAAGACTTGTTCCACCACATTATCTTTCTACAATCCATGGTTTTTTACTGCACATGACAATAGCATTTATTTTTTGATATGGTATTTTGACATGTATTTTGACGTCATTATGATATTTTACTTTTAATTCTGTATCACATTGACAGCACGTAACGCACAGCAGAGCGTAGAACAGCAAGACAGGCAAAGTTTGGAACCATTGTATACTAGCCTCCATTAAGAACATATTACTGCCATGGGCAGGCAGTAATGTACGGTCTGGCTGAATGCTCTGATGCATGCACTGAAAAAAACTTCGACGGCTAAGACTTCGAACTTTACCGAGGTAGGAAAGTTGTAAAGCATCGAACAATATCACTACCAAACTCGGTATTGCATTAGTCCGAACTCGAGCAAAGCTATCACCGGACTAGAAGCGTCAGCCTTCGACGTTGGGAGCCTGGCACTTTCAACGTCGAAGAGCCAGCTCTCAATGTCGAAAGCTATCGCTTTCGGTCTGGTGCAAGCTGTACTCGATAAGTAGAGGACTTCTCACACTACCAAATTCGGAACAATGCAATACCGAGTTTGGTAGTGAAATCGTGGGTTGCTTTCGAACTTCCCTTCCTCGGTAAATGTTTGAAGTCCGAGCCTTCAAATTTTTTTTCAGTGCACGTTTGCGGTCCATACACTCACCTGAAGACAAGTGGTAGATGGAGCGTAGGGAGGCTGCTTCTTAGCCTCTATACAGGTCTCACAGCAACGTACACGGACCGTAAATATGCCGTATAGCTATTTTTGATCCAGGTATCCGAGACCTCGCACACAGAGCGTGCAGGAGGGTAAACTAATTGTATTATATAGTTTTTGAATTAATCAAGACGATGCATTAATATTAAAATCGGTCTAACATCCTTAACAGAATGAATGACTCGAGAGATAAAAAAACAAAAGAATACATGAACTAAGAATTAATATTTTTCAAGAAACGTAAGGAATCTTAAAATCATTTTCTGTCATCTAAAAATGTATACTAAAAATGTATGCAAGCCACTCAGCGTCACCCAGAATGCGTAATGTAGAGTTATAGCCTACAGGTCATAATATCTTCTGCGTTCAAGTGCATTTATTGATGTATATGCGTAATTATTTTACAAACCGAACACTTTTTGACCGACCGATCTCCGATTTGTCTAAAACTTTTTTTATGCTTTCTACATCACAAAATAAGAGATACGTGTCCTGACTTTTTTTTCGCATAATTTCAATAATATAAGTAATTTAAATGTTTCAAATCAAGTGATTTTCGGCTTTTCGGCTCGTTTTCAACAATTGATAACTCCGAGTCCATGAGAGCTACAACATTTTCATCAATGACATTTTTGTAGCTAAAAGATTAACTTTGATTTATCAAATATTTTTAATAAAAAATATGAACAAATTCAAACTTTTATAAACAATTGAAGTTTTAAGATCGATTTTTAACAATGTTAACCAGTTTTCTAACCTTCCTCCATATTTTTATCGTACTCTGCATCAAATTTTCTGCAAAAAACCGTTTAAAAAAAAATGGAGAAACTTTTCCTGATATAAGACAAAAAAACTAATTTTTGCAGCGCAGCACGTCCGAAAAAACAGTGTTTTGCTGATAAAATGAAATCTTTTGCCCTTATCAAAAAAAGTTAAATAAAAAACTTGTAGACAATTGAGAGATCTACAACTTTTGTCAAATTTTTTTTTCGCCATAACCTCAAAATTTTCGTAAAAATTGCAAATAATGTTGAAAATTTCCTTTCTTAAATTCTCTCAATAAAAATAGCAATTTGTTTCCAAACTTATTACTTTTGTGATGAACAACACTTCTTGAACCAATATAATATTATTATTACTATTACGAATACATTAATTTATTCAACGCGGCTCGTCACATCACGCTCTGGACACACTTCACACCTTATTTTCTTACCTTATATCGTTAAAAAAAAATACAATGGTATTCATTAGGTCATTCTGAATAAATATATTTATGCGTTAAGTCCCCAAATCTGTTAGTTTTCTCGTTATTAATGAAAATAGAATAATAAATAAAAAATATGTTAGTCGATGGACATTTCAAAAGAATTTTTTAATTTTTACATACTATCGTAGTGTGTAACATGCTCTACTTGAAAATTTTCACCCAATTCCGTCACATGGCCCCTTAAGGTAAATGTACCAATGCTTGGCCACCAAAAATGTGGTTCTAATGCTTGGCCACAAACACGATTCAACGATTTGCACGAATTTCCGAAGCTCTAAAATAAATGAAAAGATATATTTAAGTTAAGAACTCATATATAATTCTTATGAACAACCCTATCTACGTAAATCACGCGATTTATCGCGAAACAAGTCGCGCAACTAATCGTGTGATTCGTCACACGATTTCCGCGTGATATTATCGAGCGATAAGTCACACGACCTATCACGCAAAAAGTCGCGTGATAAATCATGCGATTTTCCAAAAACTACGGAGAAAAAAAATATGATAATGATTCTAATAGTAATTGATTATCATAATTAATAATCATTATAAAAACATGATTATGATGTTTATAATGTATGTATTAAGATGATTACGATAATCTTAAATGATGATTATGATGATTATGGTAATGATGTTGCACATATGTGTTTTTATAAGTATGAAAATATTAGTCACATATAATACATAAGATAATAAAAAATACATAAGAGTGTATGAAATGTATATCTTATTTATTCAAAAGTTTTGGTTGTCCTAAGGTTACCTCGCTGACTCGTTTCCACGTGGTCCCTGGTCTGTTTTAACTTCTCTTTTTTTCTTCACTATTACCGTATTTTCACACTTAATCACTTTTTTAGCTTTCCAATTTTAAGTGGCTCTTATTTTTTTTTTATTTTACTTGCACTTACTTTTTGTTTCGCGATGCTGCGCTATGTGCGCTTCTAAAGAAGAAAACTTAAAAAAAAATTCCTTGACCGATCAAAATTCCTTGACCGATCCCACTCCAGATACCAAAATTACTGTTACGTAGGATTGCGTTCGGTATTGTGATCGGGAAATAAGTATACAGCGAGTGAGGTCTACTCTCTCTTCCTTCTCCTGACTCCCTTTCCCCTTGCCTACCATGTACTGCCCCATCCGAGAGGGCCCTTGGCTAGGGAAGGGTGGACGGACGTATAGCTATATGCTATCGTACGTTACAAGTGTCAGAACAATATATAAATTTTATTTTTACTGGTGTGTCTTATTATACATAAATGTATCCTTACGCGAATTATTTACCGAGTATTTTCTCTGGCTATTAAATTGTGTACGACCAAATCAATGAAATTTATATTTTTGGTCTTTGCAAAAATATACAATATATTGAAATTATCTTCGACGTCTGAATTGCAGATTGAATATATAAGAATCAACATGATTAAAATATTATACATAGGGTGTTACGTGGCTGATATTGTTAGATATGAAAGCGAAAACGTCCAGCTATTGCTAAATTTTTATTAGATGATGATAATCAGCTAATTGTCAGATGAAAATCAGGTGAATATCATCTGAAATCAGGTAAATGTCATATAAGTTTTGTTAGGAAAACGTCAATCTGATTTTCAGATAATATCCACCTGATTATCACCTTAAAATCAGCTGATTATCACCATTAATATATCAGGTTATAACTAGCTGAAAATGTGGTCAATATCGGCTGAATATCATGCGAAAGTGTTAGGTAATAATCAACTGATATCATCATATGCTCAGCAACCGGGAGTCAGCTATACAGTAATGCTAAAAATTCTCAGTCGATGTTTACGCTGTATAGTTTACAGTTGCAACACTGAATTTTTACATATTAATGTTCTAATTTTGACTGGATTTTTTTTAAATTTAATTACATCCATCTTACTGACCGAGAAAGTGTCACCAATGGCACTGCTTTGAGGTTAATTTTATGATTTTTAATCGCTTATTCTGGGATATTGCACAATTGGGAATTACGGTTTGGAAATACTTTGTAGCTCTGTTAATAGTTAATTAGCATATTAATATTTGGCAATTATTTAAAGCTAATGATAATCAATAGAAATATAGATTGAAAAAAACTCTATAGTACGTGAAAAAATGATATAGATAATTGTAGAAGAATAAGAATAAGTGTAAATTATGAAAATATGCTTTTACTTTGCATTGTATCGCTGTTTCCTGCGTGGATTCGGTTCAGTACGAAACTTTGCTTTTTCTTTACATTGCAAGGTGCGAATTTTGTTTCTAATAACATTAACTGTTTGTAGTATATAATCTGCTTTTTGAGAAGGAGATGCATTGACTTTCCTCATGATATAATCGTAATACAAGCCTGAAACATACATAAATAATTTCGTAATCAGGCAATTACAATTTGAAGCATTAAGCGAGTAGCTTCCGTACAAAATTACAGAAATAATATTAAAAAATTTGTTTGGACTTATTTTTTTACCATTTATATAAACTGTACAGAAAAGAAAAAAAAATTGTTACACTATTTGTTGGCAAGTAATGCGTCAACAAAATGTTGTCCATGAAGTAATATTAAATAGCATAATTACATCTAATCTTAAAATAGTTAATATTCTGTAATAGTGATTCTTAAAGCGCGATAAAATTATTTGAATAGCGGCAAACTTAAGGAGTCTCATATGTTATAAAAGGCCTTAATTTGTAATATTAAATTAGTTGCCTTATAATATTTGACACCAATCAGATTGCATAATACAAAATAAGAGTACTTGATGTGTTGAAAAAAATTATTTTAAAAATTTCAGAAGTGTATGCTGTCAATTTTTTAAAAAGTCACTCAAAACATAGAGACTTTTTCATTTTTCGTTCAATTGTAATTGTTAAAACCTTATTCTATTCCTTGAACGATTGCTCACAACTTTGCTGGTTTGATATTTCAAACCGTTATGTGTACAAAAAGCTAGATCCAATTGTTGTTAGTTTTTAATCGTTTTCAAGCGTTTGGGGATAAACAATTAGACCCATTTTTTAATATATTTGTTATTTTGAAAATTCAAATCAGTAAAGTTGTGAGTAATCGTTCAAGGAATAGAATAATCTTTTAACAATTAAAATCGAA
Source organism: Copidosoma aretas (assembly GCA_030522625.1). NCBI lineage: Eukaryota > Metazoa > Arthropoda > Insecta > Hymenoptera > Encyrtidae > Copidosoma > Copidosoma aretas. The sequence continues at coordinate 11,466 of JAPYYV010015741.1, forward strand.
CGAAAAATGAAAAAGTCTTTGTGTTTTGAATAACTTTTTGAAAAAGTAACAGTATTCACTTCTGAAATATTGCAATATTAATAAAATAATGTTTTTTCAACACATAAAGTACCCATATTTTGCATTATGGAATCTGATTACTGTCAAATATCATAAGGCAACTAGATTAAATATTACAAAATTAAGGCCTTTTCTATCATATGAGACTCCTGAAAGTAAGTCTATTAAGCGCAACAAAAACATAGTCGAATAGTGCGTCAATTTTAAATAATTATTTGCCGTTATTATATAAATCTTAAAAAAAAATTTCTACAGAAAATGAAACATTGTAATTGTACTTTTTTTAACGTTATTATGCAACATACTTTAAAAATAATGTTTATTTGTAACTTGATGTTTTTTTATTTTTTCATAAACTTATTGTTTGTATATTTGCGCTTAGATTTAAAACCTTACACGTGATACTAAGTAAACACAAATACGTACTTAATACTAAACGAAGCTTATTTGGTTCAATCAACTTCACTGGACTTCTATCTCGTATGCTTTTAATATTTCTTGTAAGATCAAAAGCTGGATTGCACAAATCTTTGTTCTAAGCATGAAGTGCTAATTGTATAAAAAAAAAAGACGGACGTTTTTGTTTCTGAATCAATTCCCATTTTAAGCTGTCTATCGAGATATCCTCTCCTAGATACACCTATCAAATAAAAGTACATTAGGTTATAGTATCTTTTAAAGTCGAAGTGCCGTGTGCATCTATATTTAATGATAATGTTCCAACCGTGTTTATCGTCAAAACTAGAATACATTTATGAAAAAATAGTTAACATTCACTATATTGTTAATCATTGTGTAACGCTTGGTTTTCTCTTCCAAACCGTAACCGTCATCTGCTTGCTAAAACTTGATGCATTTGAGAATAAACTCAACTCTTGTAATTGTTATCCTGGAGTCCTCTAGAAGTAACAAAAATACCTTAACATAAAGCTTCCTTTACAAATGGAAAACCATCGCTAAATTCGGATGTCAATGAGAAAAGTCGACTATACCTTTGCGATTCGCATCAGCATCATTATTTTCATTCACAGAGCCATCGGAATATTCATTTACAGGGGAAGAGATACGTTCTCTATCTTGTCGACTATGATGATTTTGTAGTGAAGCCGCTCTGTTGTTTTCTGACTCTGAGTCAGTTTCAAATAATTTATTATGTTCCATAATATCTAAATCATTTTGTTCGGAGGGTTCTCGTGACATTTTCTTAGCATTTTCTTCCTTTTCATAAGGCAACGACTGATTACACTTTTGTTTATCTTGAGCATTAGATAGAACAGAATCTAGAAGACGAAATAAAACCATCCGTTAAAAGGCATATGTAGTCAATAGTAGATATTAGGTCGCCTAAGACTAACTTTTGTTTTTACATTCGCTCCGGGGATGTCAGGTGCTCCTTTCTCCGAACTTTGCATCTCTAATTGAGTCGGGTAAAATCAGTTTATGCGGCCGCCGTCAGCGTTTTCATTTGACTTTCTAATAAAAACGCGTGTTGACGTGTTCTGCTAACGCGTGCGAAGTGACAATCAGCGCCAGCCCTCCCCTACACAAACATGCCAGATCCGAATAATGAGACCCTATTAAAAGTATCAACATTAAGTCACGTTGATTTCAAAGTTTAACTAATATTGATTAAATGTTTAATCAATGATGAATCAATACTGATTCAATCATAATGTGAACATTACAATCACACAAAATTTACAATAGCATTGAATCAAATTTGGTTCACTGGTATTTTAGTGACTGAGTTCATTACAACTGATGTATTGATGATTAAAACAATAAGGTATTTTTAACTAAATAAATATGATATAACAATGAGAATATAACAATGTAACAATATAACAAACGAAGATAGCAGCAACAAAAAGCAGCTGTCTGCTGTTGTTGACAATTGCCGAGACGGATACCTCACGTTTCCGTAGAATATATAATATAGGTATACACCAACAAGAAGTAACCTATACGAATGATTAACATCCTCCATGGTAGTTCAATCAATGTATGTCAATCAGCGATCAGTCGGGGACGAAAGAAATAAGAATAATTCTACGAATTATAACTTATAACTGTTTTTATTGAGCAACATTTCGCTAGCTTGGTGTGCCAGCCTCGTCAGGCTACAAATTTATTGTAATTTGTAATTATGTTGTAATTATATTGTGATTATATTGTAAATCTGTAGACTGATCAGGCTGGCACACCAAGCCAGCGAAACGTTGCTCAATAAAAACAGTTATAAGTTATAATTCGTAGAATTATTCTTATTTCTTTCGTCCCCGACTGATCGCTAAGTTATAATTCGTAGAATTATTCTTATTTCTTTCGTCCCCGACTGATCGCTGATTGACATACATTGAAAGAAGTAACCTATTTATGTTGTATACTCATGTATACGACGGAAACGTGAGGCATCACTCAACAGTAAATTTTGTATCACGCTCACGCATCTTATCTATTCTGTTCAAGTGAATACGATAATTGCCTAGCACACACTTGAGATCCGAGTTTATGTCCCAAAGCCGTCAGTTTTTTTTTCAAGCTCTTATCATATATATTCTTATGTATTTCACTACTTGCTATGTATTTTATGAAAAAACAGCCTTTTACAATTAACAATACATGCATCAACCGTAATAAACTCATTCATCATGATATTAACATTGATTTCAACGTTTATTCAATACTGAATCAACAATGTACATGTCGATTAATTTCAATGTTCTCGTTATCATTGAATCATTGATAAATCGTGGATTCAACATTGATTTAACGTTGAAAACAACGATGATTTAATGTTAATACTTTTTGCAGGGCGAGAATCAAATGTCAGACAGTTATTACTTTTTCCTAAATACTACATTCTATGTAGTAAATGTATTTATATTTGCAAATCATAAAAAATTTTCTTTTTATAATTTAAATTCATCACTTGTAAAGGACTGATGGAATCAGCTGGAAACACGTCGAATTTCAAATGAATTATTTTTAAAGTGCTTTGCGCGAAAAATCAATTTTTATATTTTGGCTTGAAAATTTTTCTGTACATATATTATGCATTATTACTACATGTTCCAATACATTAATACACGTTCCCTGTAAATTTGAAAGAAATCGTACGTCTAGTTTTTGAGCAAAAAGTATTCAAAGTCTGATAAAATTATGTGTGTGTTCTTGTCTAACACATGGCGTCTTACGGAGCAGCGCGCGACTGGCTACTCTATTTGAAGATTATGCGAAGGAAAATTTATTTGTCATGGAATAAAAACTTTAAACCTATTCTTGAAAGTTTAAGAAATGTTTTCATCAGTTATAAGAAAAAATTGTACGTTTACTTTTACAAGTCATTCGAGTAGAAAGACGAAAAACGGCGAGAAATAAAGGTTGAATGTGCTTTTAACACACACATACTCATTTGGCTCCATTAGTGAGCAAGGTTCATGAAAATATCGCTAGATGGCGTACCTCTCGAGCGCATATAGCGAAGCGGAAGGCTGTGCTATGTAGAAAGAAAAGTATATATATATGTTTCGTCCCGAGCTGTTAGTGGACTGATCAGTAAGGCATATCTAATAGCTCCTACATTAGACATATTATTAACTCGCTGCCCCCCCCCGTTTACTGGGTTAAATAGCTTGGGATTTAGGTTATGTAGTTATTTAATCAATAATTTATCGACTCGTTATATTATTAACTCCCTGTCCTTCGGGTTACTGGGTGAAATAGCTTTGGATTTAGTTTACGTAGTTATTTAATCAATAATTTATTGAACTGTTATATTATAATCTCGCTGTCCCCTGGGTTACTGGGTTAAATAGCTTGCGATTTAGGTTATGTAGTTATTTAATCAATAATTTATTGACTGATTATATTATTAACTCGCTGTCCCCCAAGTTACTGGGTTAAATAGCTTGGGATTTAGGTTCTGTAGTTATTTAATCAATAATTTATTGACTTATTTTATTATTAACTCGCTGTCCCCCGGGTTACTGGGATAAATAGCTTGTGATTTAGGTTATGTAGTTATTTAATCAATAATTTATTGACTGATTATATTATCAACTCGCTGCCCCCCAAGTTACTGGGTTAAATAGCTTGGGATTAAGGTCATGTAGTTATTTAATCAATAATTTATTGACTTATTTTATTATTACCTCGCTGTCCCTCGGGTTACTGGGTTAAATAGCTTGGTATTTTGGTTTTTGACTTTTCGTGGTTTTGCCCATATAGCCGTTTTGAATTTCGCGCGCTTCTGGGTGCCGCAGTCGAGAGCACTGATAGACACGTGCCAAAAAGTTCTTCTATTACTTTCATTTAAATAACAAAAAATCGAACAAAATTTTTTAATTTCGATATGGAAAATCGAAAAAGAAAGTACCTTGTGGATAGTATAGAGCCGTTAACTAAATATGCTGCAACAAAGTATAGGAAATTGATTACTTCAGAAGTGGTAAGTGCACAGAACTGCATTGTTTGTCAAATTAAAGTGCTTTACTTTGCTTCTGCATAAACTTGCAATGTATTTTAAATAGAATGATGCAATGATATGGTATTATCTCAATTGTAAATGATGATTTTCCAAAGAGCTCAAATTTTTCTTACGTAAACATTGCTATAAAAGTTAAAATAACCATCACTGTAGCAGAACACTGCTGAAAAACATGTTTTTTCCAGGATACTACATATGTACAGCTTCAAAAGAAGAGTAATGACACTTATCAGGCATGTTTTAACGAAATAGATGAGAAATCGAGGAATGCACCAATCATCGAGTGTCAGTATACAACTTTAACGAATGCTTTATATAAAATACTTTTTATTTAATGAATGCTTCATATATTCCTAGTTATTTCAAAATGCAAATGATTCTGAGAAATACACGAATGATGCATTAGGCGATTATGAACTTGCATTTGATGATGCAAGATGTGATTCATCTGATAAAAGCTGGTATCTTGTAAGTAAATCTAAATACGTTTCAATTATTTGAATTCAAACTTGTTTGACACCGTCTATCCATGATTCACATATGTTATTGGGATTAAATGTTGAGCAGTACATAACTTACAGGTTTATTGACAAAATGTCACGGTGTGCATGATTCATTAAGATTTTAAGTTGTTTATGATGTACAGTATGACATACTATAGCTGTCTGGTATTAACGTAACATGTTAGTATATAATAATGTATTGAATAATACACATAAAATGTAATATGTTGTTCAAACACCAAGTATAAATATCTTTTACGTAAAAAAGTCTCTTTTTAATAATATGATCTCAATATAGTTTTAAACATAAACGCTAAATAAAATAGCTTTGAAAAGTATCCTTGTCATCTTGAAAGGTTACACGATGCAAGAAATTGTTTTTTCAGTGGAGTTTAGCATTGAAATACATATTAAGATTTTGTAAGTTAAGACATGCTCATGTACGGCATAGATTTAAAAGATTGTTTAATGAGTAAGCTTTATTAAGGCTATAATAAGCAAAAAAATAATTTAAAATAAATATATGATGATGAAATTGTATTGACAAAATAAGATTGAAACATGTTTGTATTGCGGTTTTCTTTAAACATAAGAGCAAAAAAAAGTGAAGTATAATTGAATTATGAGTATTAAAAGTGATCCTGAATTAATCTTCTCCTGTCCGAGTCGAGTCTCATCGCTGAATTAAAATGAATTCAATTACTCAATCCGTGTTATACTCAATGTTGATTGAGCACTGAATTATTGTGAAATCAACGCTGAATCAATAAAGATTGGACACGGAGATCCGTTTAAATTCACCGTATTGATTTTATGCTGAATCAGCATAAATTATGTACTAAAACTACATTAAATTCAACGTTACAATCGATGGTGATTTAATAATGATTCCGTGGATATTACCGTTGACATATTGTTCATGAATAAATAAGGTTGTTGTGTATATTGAAGAGTCACTGGAATTGTATATATATACATATAATAGTCACTTGAAATTTATAATTTAATAACATGGATCTTGTAATAAATATGTATATTTTACTTTTAGGAAGACAGTGGTGTAGTTGACGAGACCAACATAAATGATGATAGTGATAATGAGTTGCTGAATATATTAGAAACTAAGGCCAAATCAAAAAGTTTTCATGAGTTAGGACCAGAATTTTTCGAGGCATTATCTCTGCAAACAAATAAAAAGCCAGCAAAAGTCTTACTCATGATTCTAAAGTATGCGATATCTAACAGATTACCGATGCAAGGTTTGCTTGATTTATCAAAACTTATAAATTGTATTTCTGATACATATGTGGTACCAGAATCAAGATACATGAGGGATAAAATCGTTATTACAGATATAGAAGTGATTTTACATGGAGTATGTCCTACTTGTTTTCAATATTTAGGAACGTTCTCAGAGTTAGGAAAGTCTATTGGTTGTGATATTTGTGACACTAAAACAGATGTTTCGAATCCATCAAACCCTTGCTCTTTTGCTTACGTTGATCCCTGTAATGGTATAAAACATCTCTTAGAATCACATTCTGTTTATTACAATTTCGTTGTTTCTGAACGAAAGCGAGAAAAAAAGCACACGAAAGACATTTATGACGGAAATATGTATCGTGATTTTGTGAGAAAACTACCTGAAAATGATAAGAATGCATATGCTACTGCAGTATTTAATACTGATGGAGCTCCTGTATTTGAGTCCTCGCGTTTCTCAATTTGGCCAACGTATTTGATTGTTAATGAAATTCCAGTACAAGATAGGTTTAAAAACCCCGTTGTATGTGGGTTATGGTTTGGTCTACATAAACCAGACATGAGTATGTGCCTAGATGTATTCGTAAACAACATGAATAAGTCATCTTTGATAGGCATACCTTGCACAATACGAGGGAACAATCGCAACATAAAATTCATTCCTTTAGTAGCCTGTGTGGATACAGTTGCTCGGCCCCCCATGAATGGAACAAGTCAATTTAATGCTAAATATGGTTGTGATTGGTGCGAGCTCCCGGGAGAATACTATGGTGGGTCAATGAGGGACAGACCGAGTATAATACGAAACGTGGAAATATTTGTAGAACATAGCACGCCTGTTTATAGTGTTAAAAGTGCGTCGCCGTTATTAAATTTGAATTCTTTTGATATTGTCAGTGGATTTACACCTGGCTACATGCACTGTTATTTAGCTGGTGTCGCTGAGCAAGTAACAAGTTATGTTTTACTTAACGCCACATCTAAAGAGATAGAAACTATGGATAAATTTTTAAATAACATTAAAGCAGCGCATCACGTTGGTAGATTGACAAGACCAATATCTGAGAGAAGTAAGTGGAATTGCAAGGAGTGGGAGAATTGGCTTCTTTACTATAGCACCCCCGTATCAGAATATAGTTTGAAAAATTAAGAAGTCATGAAATATTGGAAACTACTTGTAGAAACACTACACATATGCTTGAAAAATGATATGACCTACGGTGAATTAAACGATAGCAATGTAATGTTGCATGAATTTAACAAGCCAACGGAAGATATTTTATCTCTAAGAGGTATGACCTACAATGTTCATCAGTTGTTGCACTTAATTAAAAGCGTTTATGACTGGGGCCTGTTCTAGGCGCACTCATGCTTTCCCTTCGAATCTGCAAATCAGTATATTCTAATATTCTAACAGTTATAAGGTATTTGAACATCCAAAGATTTATTCTTACGCTTGAAAAAAGACTGCATGCAGATTGTTCCAGTATAGTTGTCGATTTCTGTCAAAATGTTTTAAATAACAAATCTTAAAGAACCTTGAAGCTAAAAAATGTAACATACTTCGGACAAGGAAAATTTATTGAGAAACAATTAGCAAATCGGTGGAGTCTGTCACAAAATGCTCTTATGTATTCTAAAATCGTCTATAACGGATGTTTGTTTACAACATCACAAAAAATATGTAAGCGATCGTGTAATAACTATGCTCAGTTGGCTGATGGTAGATATATAAAAGTTTTTAGCTTTATAGTTGACAGTGATAACAGTGTATGATATGTGATGCTTTAGAAACAGTTTAGAATAAATATTGCAAATTGATTCAAATAATTGAAGGTATAAGTGAGCGTATAGTTCATCCTACTGAGAACATTAGAATAATATGTTGTGAAGTGGAATACGAGGAAAAAATTAGTATTATTTTTCTTCCAAATATGTATTCATATTAATTAACTATCACAATAATGTGTAAAACGACTTTCACAAAAAACCACTGCCAATATTAATAAAGGGTACCCAATTAACTCAATATATTGAAAAATATGACTATCTCAAAATACGTCAGAACATTTGGAAAAGACTCATTATTCTTCTAATTGAACGTGTAATGTACATGCATAATATACGTTGTAATTTACAACTGATTCAAGTATTCCTACCTTCGTTTGATTGACGACCTGAACTTCTTACATGATTGACTCCATGCAGTAACCAGACACTATTACCTTATGTCAGTATAGATTGTTTAAATTATGGTAAGGTAGTCTTGAAATCGTCTCAAGACAATTTGCAAATTGAAATACAACTGTAAACTATACGGCGCGGGCGTAAGCATCGACTGAGAATTTTTAGTATTACTGTATAGCTGACTCCCGGTTCCTGAGCATTTGATGATATCAGTTGATTATCACCTAACAGTTTCGCATGATATTCAGCCGATACTGACCACATTTTCAGCTAGTTATCACCTGATGTATTAATGGTGATAATCAGCTGATTTCAAGGTGATAATCAGCTGATTTCAAGGTGATAATCAGGTGGATATTATCTGAAAATCAGATTGACGTTTTCCTAACAAAATTTATATGACATTTACCTGATTTCAGATGATATTCACCTGATTTTCATCTGACAATTAGCTGATTATCATCATCTGCGCATCAGGTGATAATCAGCAGAAAATCTGCTGATAATCAGTTGGTTAAATATCATGCCAAAATGTCAGGTGATTATTAGCTGATTGCCATATGATGCTCATCAAGCGGGTTACTACACTAATATTTTATTCGATCTGCAAAATATTTCACATTTCTTTCGTAACGTGTACATCGCAAATAAAAGTAAAACATGTAAATATGTTGTAAATAAAAGTTAATACAGTTGCTGAATTTTGTACCTGTGAAAACTTTTGAATAAATAAGATATACATTTCATACACTCTTATATATTGTTTATTATCTTATACAATATATGTGACTAATATTTTCATACTTATAACAACACATATGTGCAACATCATTACCATAATCATCATAATCATCATAATTATAATCATCCAAATCATAATATTCATCATATTCATTTTAACCGTCAACCT
>JAPYYV010015746.1:0-16822 GCA_030522625.1 Copidosoma aretas
AACAGTACGGCTGAGATTACTGAAATTTAAATGTAACATACATTGATACCTAAAGAACTTATCTTTAAAATTTGAAGACAATCGTAAATAAAGTTATTTTGGCATAAACGTCCTTAAGCGGTACTACTGGATGGTTTTAATTATAATTTCACGCAAGATGAATGCTTATAATTTTCGTTTATTAGATATTAAAATATTTGTTCAAACAACATCCAATTACTAAATATCTTCATTCCAACGATAATTGCAGCGCCTTCAATAGATCGATGTGCACTATTTAAATTATTTGTTTATAAAAAGTACATGGCTGATTCCGCCGAACCAGCTAGGAATTTTTACAAAAATGGTTTAAAAAAATGTACTTGAAAATATGTTTATTTAGCGATTCTAGCTTATTTCTGTCTATAACAAGTATACCGAACGATTTTACTACAAAGTATTTTGGTCTAAGGATGTGTGACATTTTGTAAAAGTCAATTTTAGTCAATTTTTAAAAAAACACGTATGCTTTCCGTACGTTTATGAAAGCTGATTGTACTGTTAAAGTGTAAATGATGGAATGTGCTATTGATACTGCGACATTGCAAGATGACACGTCACCAGACCTCGTCAGCAATAATACGAAGAGTCTTAGCTAGATTATATCCCAAGGAGCGAGACGATTGGCGCTGGCGGTATACCTATGTACATTCCCTCTTTTCAGCAGATCCTATACCGTTCAAGCTCGGGTAATGTATATGCTTGCCACACCAATACCACGATACGTCATCGTAGGTAGAGGTGCACTAATCGGCGGCCACTTATTGGAAACACAACAATCAATAGCTTGATCGATACTCGTAAGTCGTGGCACATGCGCATGAGCGATGCAGCAGCAACTACAGGTGTTCTATCTGTCGATGCATATGGCACCGGCAGACTCTCCTTGTTCGCGCACGCACATAGATGTATTGTTAGTACTTAAAACATAAACACCCTTGACCAAGTGTACTGCTGCTGCGTGTTAATATCCACTGGATTCAACGCTGATGCTTGCTTGTCCCTGCTGACCCCGGTGGCAGTGGCCGCTGATCCACTCCTGCTTAGGAGATTAACTTGGTGCACTTCCATCGTCAAGCAGCATTGTTGGTAAAAGCTTATCCCGTACTTTACCGTATGTACTGAACGAATCTCCCCCCCTCTCGTTAGTAACAATCCTCTGTACATATTGATTAAATACTTAGTGCACTTGTCTCGAACACTCCAGGCTCGATTGCTCAGTGAGCGTCCTTGTAGTTATCTTTGTAATTATCTTCGGACGTGCATTCAAACTGTTATAATTAAATGAAATAAACACAGAAATTTGGAATTCGATGTACAGAGAATCGGGATTACCCCTTTGTATACCTTCCAAGCAGAATCTGCAAACCGTATACTTATATCTCAGGTATACGGCGTTACAATGCATTTGTCGATGGGTGGATAATACCCTATTGTTTTTGACGTGTGTACCCTAAGCTTGGCTATATTTTTATTTATCATTTATTAACTGTCTTAACACATTACGGATTTTTTATAGGGACTTCAGTCTTTCAACATTTGTACAGCAAAATGCATTCAAATTTCTCCCGTACAGAATTTCACATTAACTAAACATTGCCTTATTTACTGTACTAGACAAAAAACAAAAATAGTTTTGTATGATAACATTATTCCTTAAAGTCTTTAGTTACCTGCTCATCTATTTTCCACAATGTTCAAGCTATCATAAAACTAATACTCTCCCATGCAGTTTACTTTGCACTTGGTTATGTAGGACTCTTCTTTAGCAACTTTGGGTCACACTTCATTTTTACTTTCACTAGCCTTTTGTTCATCTGTTACTGTAATATTTGCATCCTCGTCCACTGGCTCGGGCGAGGTAGACTCATTTTGCCTATAGTTCCACTTTCAGCAGCGACCTTCCACATAGACCTTTTTGTATCCAATTCTTGTAGTTGTGCCTTATTTCCGTCATATCTTTGCCCTGAAGACTGCCTCTCTTTAAATTTCTCTCTCCTGCCAAGTCATGTTCTATAAAAACTCCTCTTTTGAGCATCATCTTTTTTTCCTTATCTCTTTTTCTGCTTCTTGTAGCAGTTTTACAGTAACTACTTAGCCCCTTCCATTTTTCTTTGCACCGACCACACTTGCTAAAACAACTTTTGTTTCCACTTGCAAATTTTTATTAAGATAGCCAATAACTTTTTCTTTAACATTTCTTTCACTAAACTGCTCACCCTTAATCACGACGCTATTTGTTCTCTTCTCTTATTCTTCTTTTTCTTTGGGACACTCTTAGTAACTGACCTGCCTCTCTAATTTTGACATTCTCCTTTCAACGTTATCATTGATAAAAGCATTTACTTCTTTGAGTTTTATTAGGGAAGAATGAGCTAAAAAACTCTTTCATTTTACCAAAATTCCTATCAGGCTAAAAGAAAAATAGGCTACCAGTTCACGGCAAAAGAAATAAATTGTACTAGAATTAGACAGCTGAAAATTCCGGCAAAAACCCCCCAAAAAATGGAAAAAATGGCCAAAACAGGATTTTTGCCTCTGGAAGAAAACTGCACATGGTACGGAAAAAAGGATCGTATAAAAAAGACGCAATATTTCTAGACGAACAAAATGAGCCGCAGTAGGAACAAACTGTGCTACTAGTTTTTTTGTAAATCACCTAAAATCGTCATTTTGGCCAATTTTTTTAAAACCTATTAACTTACGCTGTAATAAAAATTTAAGGCTGAAAACGAAACACAAGGTAGGTATGGTCGTCTTCAACATATACACAAAATTTTTTTCGCTAAATCAGATGTAAACTATTTCTGAATTGCTGACAGAAACAAAAAATGTCCTTCCGAAAAATGGCTCTTAAAAAGTTGTTAGCCAACGTAGGATCATCTATGAAACGTATTACTCTCTTTCTATATTTGTACAACTTTCCGTAATGTCGCGTATATTTACGGATTAGAAGTGTCGTAAATTCGATTGCAAAAAAGGTCTTCATGCGCTCCGGCCCGCGAGATTAAGGAGGTCACACCCACTTCCCGTAAGCAAGCTCCGTAGGTCTTGAGCAAGGCGGCGAAAGTAAATATATCTCGGGAACCAATTAACATAAATTAATGGTTGGCTGACAATTTTTTTTGGGGCCATTTTTCGAAAGGACCCTTTTTTTGGTACATCTGATTAAGCTAAACTTTTGTGTGTATGTTAAGAACGACCATATTCACCTTGTATTTGATTGTTATCCTTTAATATTATTCAAAACGTAAGTTATCAGATTTTCAAAAAATTGTGCGAAATGACAGGTTTAGGTGATTTAAAAAAAAATGCTTTAGCCATGTTTACCTTTTTTGGGGGCCTTTGTCAGAATTTTTAGCTGTCTTATTCTAGTATAACTTATTGTAATTGTCGTAAACTAGAAGCTAATTTTTTCTAGCCTTATAGGAATTTCCGTGTACGAAAATCTAATTTTCACCTACTATTTAACTTTACAATTTTTACGCTTTTTAGACAGTAAATCGGCCAATTCTTCAATCAGCTTATTTCAATGTTTAGTGGCTTCTTCTGGGACCTCTAGTATCTTCTTACATATCCCATCTTTATCTGCTCTAAACTATTCCTCTATTAATTTTTCATAATCTTCCTTACTGACTGTTATACCACAATCCTCTAGTGGTGTTGTTTGTGATGACTGTGCTTCTGGTCTCTAGCAGAATTTTTACCATACTCGTGGCTTGGTTCCCTAACCTTAACTTCACTTTGACCTTGTACCTCCTATTTACACTTTACATGACTCACTTTTAGCTGTTTTCACTAAATATTCTTTCTCCTAACTTTTTCGTTACTAATTTATGCTTTGCTTATATTTTGCCCTGCGCTTTCAGTTGTGAATGCCTTACTTTACTTTTGCCTGACGATGCACACATGTGCACTACACGGCTGCCACAACGCACCTCCCGCAGGCTGGATATATGAGCTTCGTATTCATACAGCATAGCTCAAAAAGTGAGAAAACCGAGAAGCGACAGTAGACGAAAAGGACATACAAAAAAACATTTAGTCTGAACCCTGTTTGCAAGGTTAAAAAGATTGAAATTTTTTTTTAAGTGATGGGCCTCATGTAACGCCGAAGCGAGTATAAAAATAAGATATATATGTAGGGAATTCCACGTCAAACCGTACAGTCAAACAAAATTTTTGGTCAAAAAGTACGGTGATTAATAGAACATGGTGAGACTGAAACTCAATTAAAATTAAAGCCTTCTAGACTCTCGTGACTAGCGTCAGTGGTGGTTCAAAAATTCAAATTTTCGTTTAAGGCCTAAACTTGCGAATTTTTTAGCTGGAAAAAATTAATAGTAAAAAAAACAAAACCTGATTTTGTTTTTATTTTGACGCTGAATCGTTTTAAAATATTAATAAGTTTGTTAGAGCTAGTGTAAGCCTTCATTTCAAGGTTCGAAAGTATAAATAATTTTTTTTGCTAGGTTAGCCCGTTTTTTACAATTTTTTTTTCGTTTTTTATAGCTTTCAACATGTACGTTGATACAAATTTTAGTTTAGAATAGGCATGATGCAAGTTTCGATGGTAGATGGCGCTGAAGGTGAAAATGACCGAATTTAAGCATTTTTCTCTGACGCATTTGGAATGTTTTCTTACAAATAAACAATTTAAAATTTATTTAGGAGTACTTACTCAGAATCTCAAATTACAATTTAAATATTTAAAATGGCAGATCCAATGTGGAGGACCATGTTTCGTAATTTAACGAATTTAGCTATAAAAAATTCATATGCAGTGTGTGATTCTAAGAAAAAAATGTAGCTTGGAAATTTATGATTAAGTGCATAATTATTGTACGAAAAATTTATGAATGAACCCAGCCAGCACAATACAGAAAATGACCCTCGGTCAAACTCTCTGAAACATTGGATTCTGATAGTTTCCGATGCGTGGATAGAATGTCCCAGTGGCCGCTAAAATGTAAGGATTCATTTGCTCAAAATATTGTTCTTTAACGGTGCATTATCTCATGAGGACTTCCAAAGTAGTACGATATACTTATCTATAAGTTACCTTTTTTAAGTCTGTACACAATATTTGATAGTAAGCGTTTGTGGTGTGTGTTTGCTACGTATGTGTGTGTGTGTGTGTGTTTGTGAGGAGTGTGTGTGTATGTATAGTGCATGTGTGGTATTTATATAGGGAATGTGCATGTAGTGTGCGTGTGGTTCTAAAGTTTTACTATGGAATGTGTGTAAAGTGTATGTACGTATGTGTAGTGGTGGTATGTGAGGATCGGGAGGCGGTGTATTTATGACATAATATTTGAGATTGTGTACACATGCAATATACATCATTTGCTATTACGATGCCATTACATGAATTTGTCGCATGGCCATGACGAAGAGAAAAGTTACGCCAAAGGAAGACCATCAACGGTTTCCTATAAGAACTTAAAAAATAAAGAAACGACCAAAAAACGCAGCTTTAGGGATACGAATAGGGGACAAGTGAGGGTACGGAGGAGTAAGATAATAATAAACTTGAGGTGTTTTTTAGATTCAAGACGCGAGGGCTATTAAAGATGAGGAAGCAGAAAGCAGAAGCAAAAATAGTAACAGGAGCATAGGTCAGAATATCTTTATCGAAACGTATGTCGTATGCCAAACGTGTTTATGGATATAGATATACTTATTAGCGTTATACTTATGCTTACAGCATATGGGAGTCCAGAGTAAGTATACCTATTCGCTGTACGCATAAGAACAACTAGCGCTCTTGTGGAGTTCATTTTTAACGAAATCGTTGCATTCTTCGATACACACAACGTAAAACTAAGGAAAATTATATCGAACGATTTATTCAAGTAATGTAGGGTCAGGCCGTAATTGTCGTAAGCTATTATGAATGTTTTGCTTTGATTTAAAAATATGTAAAGTAAATCTCGTGCGAGTATAATTTGTACGCTTAAAATAAAGTGGAACAAAGTAACTTCTTAATGCTGTTGTGACAGTCAAATATACACGGCTAAAAAAGGTTAGTCTACTCAACTTTGTTTTTAGCTGATTCGTCATATGCGTATGAAACTCACTTCACATAAGATTTATAACGAAGCAAAATATGTACAATATCTTACAACAATAATAGCCTGGTGCTTATTCTCTTCAAAAAATCTCAATCAATAATTTTTCTTAGTTATACAATGTGTGTATCGACAAATGCTCCGCTAACGTTAGGATGGACGCCACTGGAGCGCTAGTTGTTTTTATGCACGCAGTTAATGGTATAGTAAACAAAAAAATTTACGGTTTCCACCCTCTTGCTAATATTTGACGAAATTTTTCGGGGCAACGACTGATAGCTCAGAAAAATGACAAGATGATGTATAATCAATTACAATAAAGAGCGAGCGAGCAAAGCTTGCGAGGGAGTCATTATTGCGGTATTGTATTAGTCCTATGTTTACACTATGCCGTACTATATATTTATTAGGGCTGGCCACACAGGGTTGCGTTTAAATACTCAAATAATAATTGACTACAATAATAGTATCATTAAATTTTTTCATTGTACAGTAGACTTCTCTAATCCTTCTCTTTACTCCTAACCACGCTTATGAATAATTATGCTGAGTACTAAAACACAACCTCGCTCCGAACTGTATCGCTACCCGATTTCTGAGCGTCAGATAATGAGCAGCTGATAATTACCTGACGATTTGGCATCTTACTTGATATTTCCTTCATATTGACCTAATTTTTACATGATTATCATTAAGTAAACATCATGCAAAATCATCAGGCTATTTTTAGCTGATTATTATCTGACGCTTACCAACTAGGTACCTACACACCTCTGGGCAAGGTTGTGCTTTACTGTATGGGTAAATGATTCATGGATGTGGTGGTAAGTAATGATGAATGTTGGAAGGGTGTACTATACAATGAAAAATTTGAAGAAAACATTAATTCTTGCCGAATATCTGATTAAATATTTAAACGCAACGTTGTGTGGCTAGCCCTAAAAGATATAAAGTACTGCATAGTGTATACATAGATCTAAACAGAACTACAATAATGATTCCATCGCAAACTTCGCTTACAACTTACGTATTTTTTGCTTACATGCGAAAAGCTGCGTTTTTTGTTCGTTCCAATTTTGTTTATGGTACTGCTGGAAACCGCTGATTGACTGCCTCTAAAATCACTTTTCTCTTCATCATGGCGATGCGGCAAATTCATGTAATAGCATCGTAATAACGCATAATTAATTGCATATGTATACACAATATCCACTATTATGCCATAAATACACCCCCTCTCTATCCATACACACCCACACCACACATACACATACACACTTTACACACACTCCATTGTAAAACTTCCAATTCAAACCACACGCGCACTACAAGCACATTCCCTATACAAATATCACACATGCACTATACGTACACACACACACACATTCTTACGAACACACACACACACACACACACACAAACACACGCGTAGCAAACACACACCACAAACGCTTACAACCAAATATTGTGTACAGACTTAAAGAAGGTAACATACAGATCGATAAATCGTCCTACCTTAGAAACCCTTATGGGATAATGCCCTTTCGAAGGTCAATATCTCGAGCAAATGAATTTCTACAACTTAGCGGTCCCTGGGACTTTTTATCCACGCATCAAATACTACCAGAATCCAATGTTTTGAGAGAGTTAGACCGAGAGACATTTTCCATAATGTTCAGACCGGGTTCTTTCAATAATTTTTTGCAAAAAAACTATGCACTCGATGAAAAGTTTACAAATAACTTATATTCATCTTAGAAACAAACACAGCACATAAAGAGTTTTTTTTTACAGCTAAATTCGTTAAATTTTGAATCATGGTCCACTATATTAGATCCACCATTATGAATATTATAATTAGAATTTAAGATTTCAAGTAGAATTAAATTTGAAAATGTTTATGTGTAAGAAAAAATTTTTATTGCGTAAGAGAAAAATGCTTAAATACGATTAGTCTAACATTTAACACTGAAACTGGCATCATGCCTATTTCAAACCAAAATTCCTCTGAAAGTAGATGCGAAAAGCTAAGAAAAAAGAAAAAAATTTAAAAAAAAAACGGAATTACTTGACCAAAAAAATGACTCAAATTTTATAACCTTTAAATAAAGGCTTCAACTAGCTCCAAAATTTTTTATAACATATTTAAATTATTAAGCGTCGAAAAAAAATCATATACTGTATTTTCTTCTAACTTTTTGTTTTTTTTAGCTTAATAATTCGCAATTTTAGGCCTCAAACGAAAATTTTCAAATTTTAAAACGCCACTGACTCTAGTCCCGTGACTCTAAGAGGCTTAAAATTGAAGTGAGTTGCACCAGGTACTATCAATTACCATACTTTAAGACCAAAAATTATTTTTGACTGTACGATTTGATGTGGAATTCTCTATATACATGTATATATATATATATATATGTATATATATATATATATACACACATTAATGTCCCGTACGCAATGCAAAATTTTTTTGCCTTTTGGCTATAACTTTATTTAATCATCGTTAAAAATTTTTTTTTTAAATATACACCACTTTTAGAAAATCATTGCTGACCTGTACAAGTAATTTTGGATTAATTTAGTAAAACATTACCTAAATATAAACAAAATATAAAAAAAATATTCGAAAATAGCAATTGAACCGCTACTTGTGGGTTACTTATGTTAGGATGGTATCTATTACAAAAGATTGTATTTGTGCAGAGCGAATGGGTGACTGGTTATTCCATTTAAATGCTCTAAAATTATTGGTTTTTTTTTTTTTTTTTTTTTTTTTTTTTTTTTTTTTTTTTTTTTTTTTTTTTTTTTTTTTTTTTTTTTTTTTTTTTTTTTTTTTTTTTTTTAAGCATGCTTTAATATTGTATGACAATGATTAACACATCTTTTAGTATATTATTAATATTTTTTAGACATTGTAATGCTAATTGAAAAAATAAAGTTCTCATATAAATATTTTTTCTTCATTTAATATTATTACAATGCATAATGAAATAATATTTTATGAAGTGTAGTTGTGTTAAAAAAATTATATATTTTCAACTTACATTCAATAATTCAAGTAAATAAATGATTTTAAACGTAAATAGTTTTAGATAATTTGACTTTTTTCAACAAAACTCATCTTAATCTCATTACTGTTACACATATTTAAAAAATTGTAAAAATGTATTTTTAGAGATTTTGTAAAACTATAAAATAATCATTAAAATATGTAGTCATCATGGTTCTAGGTTAGAGACAGGTAGGTTCTTTGAAAAAAAATATAATTTTTTGTTGTGTTAAATAGTTATTATTTTAAAGTAATAATAGCGATTCAAACGATAAATAATAAATATTTTTTTAAAGTTGGGTACTAGTGATGTCTGTCTCTCCGTGATTTATTAGGGCTGATTGGCCTCTTAAATAGCACCTCGCAAAAAAACACTATTTGAGATTTGAGCACAAGACTGATTGACGATTACTCCAAGGCTGTTATTATTATACTATCATCTAAATTTTTATTTATTACACATATCTATATCATGTTGTGTATTTATATGTATTAATTTAAAATAATTTAAATACTGATGTAAATAATAACAATAACAAAAAGTCAGCGCACCTGTATATTTGCCTCTCAGAAGGTGAGGAAGAAATAGATAACACACCAAAACTCGTATATAATTTATGCATATTTTAAATGTTTAGGGGGTGTGGGGGAGTTATACACATTTTTCGTTAGGTTCATTTCACAAAGAAATTTGAAGAATTTTTATTAACTTTGTGAGAGGGCTGTGAAAGGGCTCTAAAGGGGCCAGGAGGGCCGTAGGGGAGCCTGAAATAATAGAATAATAACGTTTCCACGAAATATTGTGAGTTTTTTTTTGGGGAGGAGGGTGTAGAGCAGGTTGAAAATATCAAATTAATCGAAATCACGGAAAAATTAAGAGACTTTCACCTCATATTGTGGGGGGTGGGGGGTCATCGAAGTCAAGTAGGGGGGGCTGTGGGGGGTAATGGGGGGCTCGGGTGGTTTTAATACATTTATTATTGAATTCGGATCACAGATAAATATTGAGAATTTTACTTTATTTTGTAGGGGGCAGGGTAGGGAGTGTTAGGGGCCTTACATAATAGAATAAAAATAACGTTTCCACGACATATTCTTAGTTTTTGTTGGGGGGTTACGGGGTGAGGATTGAAAATATTGAATTATTTAAAATCACGGAAAAATTGAGAGAATTTTACCTTATTATGTGAAGAAAGCGTAAGGGGGTTTAAATTTTTTTTGTCAGGTTAAAATAACGGAGAAATATTAAGAATTCCACCTTATTTTGTGGGCTAGATGTGAGTGTGAGAGTGGGGGCATGGGGGTGTCGGGGAGATGTGTTGCCAGCTTCACTAAAATATCTCTATAATATAGGTGGATATACGTATAATTATATTCATAAAGGAAAAGATGGAGCATTTTGTAACTTAGAAAAATAATTTAATAAAAAAATTGAAATTTACGTTGAAATAAAACAGTATGTTATTACACGTTATTTAGGTCCAATAGAAGCAGCATAATGCTTGCAAGAATATGCTCTTTGCGAAGAAAGCCATAGCGTAGTGTATTTGCCAATTCATCTTAAAAATAATTAGAAAATAGTATTGGAAGAAACAAAAACTTCTGAATGTGTAGATATTAAAAAATGCAAAAAACAGAATGGTTTCATTTGCATGAAATAGGTAATTATGCTGAATATTTGAAGTATGTAAACATTCCTAAACATCATTTTTTCAATAAAACAAAGAAACAATGGGAAAAGCGATAACATTGTAGGAAACATAGTGCAATAGCTAGATTAACTATGTTTTCTGCAAACGACCAAGAAAGATGTTTCTTGTAATGAATATCAACTAAAAAAAATGGTTGTACATCATTTGAAGATTTAAAATCATACGAAGAGAAATTATACGATACTTTTAAATAAACAGCAATATTTGTAGGTCTCATTTAACATGACAGAAATTTTCAATATTTTTGAAGAAACAAGTCTTATTATAGTACCGAATTGACTGAGTAAATTTTTTGCGTGGTTTTTATTTGCCGAGAACATTTATGGTAATAAGATATGGAAAAAATATGAAGAAATGGATACGGAAGAATTGAATAAAAATGAAAAAAATCAAGCTTTTTTTTATTCAAACAGAATTTTAGAATCTGAAAATAGCTCTTGCAAAAACTTCAATCCACCTATTTCAGAAAATATTGTTTTAGATGTGGAAAACCATTATAAAGAAATCGATTACAGTAAAAAAAGTTAAATGATTAATATCCTTAGCTCAACAAGGAAGAGAAGTGCATTTTTGAATGCATATATAATGAAAATAAAAAGTTATTGTTATTGATGGTCCAGGAGGATCTCAAAAAACATTTTTACACAAAACCATAGTTTATGATTTTATTTGCACAAAATAAAGAATTATATCAATGTTGTGGACAGGTATCGACTCAATTGTTCTTCCAAAAGGTATGAAAAGTAATAGAACCTTCAAATTACCATTAAATTAGAATAATATTAAAAGTTTATTTCAATAATTTTAATTGGATGGAAAAAAATTTAGATAAGTTAATCTCATCATACGGGGCGAAGCTTTCATGATAGAGAAGAAAGCACTAGAAATTATTGAGAAAACTTAGAGATTTATGCAATAATGACTAAACTTTAAGAGGTAAATTAATCTTTATAGGTTGAAATTTTCCTCAAATTTCAGCCAGTTAATAAAAATACTAGTAGAAGCATAATAATAAACGAAACAATAAAATCATCATATTTGTGGAGATTTTTCGAAGTTCTCGAATTACGTAGAAATATTAAATCAAAGGATGACAATTTTTCGGAAGTCTTGTTGGATATTGGAAACGCGATCATTTGAAAATTAAAAATTTCAGATAGTTAAATAACTTTGAAGGTTTGCTCAAAAATATTTAAAAAATTTTAATTTAAATGTGAATAGTGCGATAATAACTACTTATAATTAATACACTATTCTTTTAAATACTAAAATTTTAAATAATATGGAAGAAAAGAAAGTAACATATTACAGTAGAGACTAAGCAACAACAAAGGAGTTGATAAATATGATGATCATATTTCAATCAATTTTCTAATATAAATAACATTAAATAACATTCGGGAAGGTCTTTCCCTGCATTAACTAAATTTAAAAAAAAAAAGCAATAGTTATGTTCATTAAAGATTTAAATAATAATGACGGACTTTATAACAGTACGGAATTAAAAAAAACCAAATTACATAAGTTCCACATTGGAGTTAAAATTATTACAGGTGAAAAAATTTGAAGTAAAGTTTTTATACCTCGAATAAGTTTATCTTCTGGGAATAATACTTCCTTACCTTTCGATTCACACAGAAATCAATTTTCAATAACATTACCATTTGCAATGACTATAAATAAATCTCGAGGTAAGAGTTTTGAGAAAATAGGTTTTTACTTTAACAAGCCATCATTTTTTCATAGACAATTATATGTAGCGTTGTCAAGATGCAAATGTACAGAAAATATATAATGACAATTACAGTCAATTATTGACAATATTGTTTGGAAAAAATTTATTATTGATGTCAATTAAATATTAAATCTGTTGTTTAATATTATTCTTTTTAGTTAAATTTTTTTAAATAAACTTTTTAATTTGAATGAGACTTAAGAAGTGGACGATGCCTGCTCACTTAGTATCAATAATGTATTATAAAAAAAGCCTATAAAGTCATATTCATCATACAGTGCCTTAGGTGACTTTGAGCTACAATAATTCTTATGCTACCAAGATAAATTGGGAAACCACTATAAAAAAGTGCTCCCGAATTATCACCACAAGGTGGAGTGGAAAAATTATGAATATAATAATTCTTTGAATTGGTACACTTATATATCGGTTTAAATTGATTAATACAAAATGTATATTAATTGTTTCAGGATAATTTGAAATAAAATTCTTGAAATTCTTGATATAAATGATAAATGTATATTATTTTAAAGATATTTGAATACAACTGAATTATTTGTAAGGTTTTAAGGGGGAGAGGGATCGCGCTAAGGCGCTATGTCCTATGCAGAAAGTTTATAATATTTTAAGAGGGTAGCGCCGACTCCTAAAGATTTTCTAAGTTCTTTAAGGGAGTTTTATCCCTCGCTATAGTACCTGCTCTGCATATGCTGTGCATACGACTGTTTTATGTATCGTACGTCCTTCTCACGCTCACGTGAAAACATAACCACCAGTAGTTTTCAGTCAGCTTATAACTTTATTTTTTATTTGGTAAACAAAATCGCCACGTTTATAAAATTAATAAATATTCGTTAGAAATTTTTTTATTGTCGATCATTTTTTCGTTTAAATTGCAATGTTTATCAATTAGTTATAAGTAATCCAAGTCAGCAAAACTGCGATTTCCATAAGGTAACATGTTAAATTTCGTCAATACAAAAATATTTATTTGTCGCTTCTCAAGCAACCGTGTGTCTTAAAAATGGAACTTAGTCATTTTTAGGCTATATTTTATCCATACCTAAGCTTTCGCTCAATTGCAATAATAATTAAATTTGGTATAGAACTTCCTTAAGGGTTGAGAGGACTGGGCGAAGGGGGCGGGGGGCGGCAAAGGGCACCAAAAAATTAGAAAAATAATTTTTACGTAAAATACCAGATAAAACGATTCAACTTTTGAGGGGGGAGAAGTAGCAGTTAGGGAGACTAAGGGAGGATAAGGGGGGACAATAACAAATAACGATCATTAAAAACGCGTAAAAATTTGACAAATTTACCTGTAAGTTAAGAGGGGTCTGAGAAGGGGCATGGGTGGTCAGGGTGACGGGTAATATTTTGTCTTTATTACTATATATATATATATATATATACTAGTGGGGCTTTGCCTTCTGCGCTTTTTGCGTGCCAACCCCTACACTTCAACATTTTTATTCTTATGTCTGAATTATATATAAAACAATTTATTTTTTAATACACATATATGCGTACAGAAATAGATAACCAAAGCAATCCCATACACAGAATTAATGTGTCTTGATAAATTTTTTAAATTATCCTTTTCTGCCTCTTTCCTAATTATCATCCCTCTTTTTTTCCTGTTTTAATTTTTCAATAGTTGTCCGAGATTCATTTGAATCTTGCTTTCTGCTACTTTTCTTAGCTTTCTTACGTTTGTCCAATTTTTTACCTCTTCTTATTCCATTCATGCATTTTGCGTTAGTCTTCAGTTCTATCTGTGCTCTCTCTTTTATTTTTTTCGTATTCTATAAATTTATTTATAATCCAAAGTTTTTGCTTAATTATTGTGGAATCATTTTTATCAAATTGCAATGATTTGTAGCTTCATTGACTTTTTCATATTTAGTTCTCCTGCTACCTGTGTTATTAAATTACACAACCAGTCCTTTTTTTAAAAATATTAAGTTCATGTGTATATTCGCCTACCAGCGCACTCTGCTTGATATTTTCCTATTATCTATATTTATAAGATAAACTATTTAAATAACTATATGAATATATAAAATTTCTTATAATAATAATCAATGTTTCTCTTATTCATTAAAGAAGCTTATGATTGCTTTATTTTTAAACTAAAAAAATGATTATTAAAATATATTTTATTTTTCACTTATTTATTAATTTTTTAATTTTTTTTTTTTTTACGCTGTTTCAAAAATATTTTTTTTTACCAATTATCAATTTAAGAAATAATAGAACATTAAAAAAACGATGCTTGGGCTAAGACTTCGGATATATACACAGATATGATGGATTATGAATTTAGATAAAAAATAATCAACCTCAACTTAGCACATATTACAGAGTGCCTTTATATAGAAAAAATATGATACCTTATTTTAGGCTAACAACTATAAAAGCGCTAAGGAACATACTAAAATAATTTGGACTTTTAAATAAATTTTATTACATCTATATTACATTAATATAAGATTATCTATATACTTATGAGTACAATAATTCCGTCGATCAAATGCATTTATGCTCTTTACATTGTTTGAGCACTATTATCACATTTTTTACAATTACCACCATTTTAAAAGATTAACACATTTAAATAGACATATATTAATTCATAATAAAGGACATGAAAAAAAATTGTAAAAATGTAGTAAGTGTTTTAAAAGATCAGACGGCTTAAGGAGCTTTAGGAGTTTAACTCAGAGGGGCGAGAAACGGGAAGTCCCTCCCTTCATACACAAGACTCCGCTATGAATGTGCATTATATTTCATCATTTATTGCATAAAAAATAATCTTTGATTTAAACTTTCTATTTTATCTCTTTTGCTTGAACCTAAAACTGTTTTGACTGTCCTTTGCTTCTAATCTGTCGTTTTTTTCCATGCTGGGAAATTTTTTTGTCAAGAACCACACTTCTTGGTCCATGTCCTAGTTCTCAACTTCCAATGCATTCACTTCGAATTCAAACAGATCTGTTTTTATCCCTTATTCATTTTCAAAAATCAACATTTTCCTTTTTTATTTGTTTATTGCCAGTATATTTCGTGTACTTTGTTTCACTGAGCCTTTCTGCATATTTTTTCTGTCTTCAATATGCTAGGCGCTTTAAACAACATCATAAGATAATTTGAGACAGTTGATTCTGAGTTTGCCTACTGTTACAATTACTGTTTTAATTTCGATTCACTTATCGCTTGTTTTTTAGACAAATAAACTTAAAAGTACCGGGCTTTATGGACACCCTTGCCTTTTCTTTTCTATAGTTTTGAATACATTTGTTAGCCCCTGGCCGTAATTAACTTTTTTTTTTGTACATGTTTAGATTATTTTGAACATTTTTGTCCTTTTTTTACTCATTTGTCTTAAATTTTTGGTTTTAATTAAATTATTTAGTACAAAAATATTGTATCTTGTTCTTCCTTTTGTTCTGATAGCAGCCTAACTCTCTTTTATTATTTTTTACTTCTCTACCGATTATTCTACATTTTCAGCGATTATAATTTCTTATATCTTGTATGATACATTTAAAGAGCCACTCCTCTGTAGTTTTAAAGTACTTCTTTCTTGCCTTGTGACTTTGATAAATTCATGCTATTGCCCACGCTCCAATGATATGTGTGTTAGTCTATAAGCTATAAAGTTTGTTTGACAAATCAAAAGTCCATATTATTTGTAGATTCTTGAAACAGTTTTACATCATTTCGTCTTCTCTTGTGTCTTTTCTGTTTTTTATTTTCCGCAAGACATTTTGTTTTTTAATGATGGATATATTCTTGTAAAAATAACTCTATTAAGCGCCATAGAATAAATTTTGAGCATAAATAGTGCTGAGAGAAGCCCTGAAACCTTCAAGAAAAGTATTTTCCGTGTAGGTATTTGAATACGTCAGCAGAACAGCATGTATTATCGCTAATTCCCGAATTATCTCAAAATCTATAATGATGTTTATAAAATTTATTTCCCTGGATCCAAATAATACTTTTTTCATTAATATATAGGAGTCTTTTTACGGCTTCTTTCGGTATAATCAAAATTTTCTGTACGATTATGAATATCGTTATTCTATTTATTATTATTAATTAATACATACTTAAGGGTCCCCCCCATTAAGCACAGCAAAATGCCCTAAATTGAATTTTTTCTATCTAACAGTTAAAAACTATTGTTTTGGGCTAAAAATGTATGGTTAAC
>JAPYYV010015753.1:0-11721 GCA_030522625.1 Copidosoma aretas
GGGGGGGGGGGTCAAGAGATTTTGACCAACCAAAATAATGGAGGAATGAAGAGAATTTCTTCATATTTTAAGGGGGAGGGAGGGGGGGGGAAAGAAAAGTACGAGGGGGGCTGGGGGTGTAAAAGGGAGCTGAAAGGGGTTAATGGGGGTTTGAGGGGTTTGAGGGAGGGCGACGGGGGCTTGATACATTTTGATGATAACTTGATGAATATTAAAAATTACTTTAGGCTATTGACGATATTTCGCCTCCTGTATTATATCCAAATTACTTTATCAACAGTACAAGAAGTCTGCATACATTTTCGCCCTAACATATAGTAAAAAATGTATGCACTTTAGGGCTTGATGAAAAGCCTAAGTTGGTCGATGCCACTGTATAGAGGGGGTTTTTAAACTACATTATAAAAGTAAACAATCAGCAGTGCCGTTATCAATCCGTGCTCGAAACTCTCATGTTACCGAGAGGTCGAAATTTTGAATTGTGCGTGGATAAAAGATTGTGTTCTTTCCGTCGACCTTTATCCCGCGACTCGTATGATTTGTAAAGGCACGAAATATGTATTTTCTTATAGCATATGTTAGCACAGTAAGTCAAATGCACAAAAAGAAGTCCACATCGTGGCTAGAAGCTGTACGAGCTTTGCAAAGATCGAAATGTCCATTCTGTCTGTGTCTTTTCCTTCCATCGAAATATTAAAAGTGTCTCTTATTATGCTTTAATACATCAGAACTGTGCCAAACTTTTTTTCCAGCCTCTTTAGGCTAAAATATGAAACACGTGTCTCAGGGTTTGGACTAATTATATTTTTTTCGCCAAATACATTGGTAAACGTAGGATGTACTTTCAACATTAGTAGCGAAGTGGTACACTATTTAAATAAATGCTGGAATCAAGCCCTATGGAATGAAAAAAGTTTTGTACCATTTTAAGCCTTCAATCGAAAGTTATATATAATACTTGTTTTTTAAAAAATGTTTTACAAATCGTTGATCGTTAATTACAATCAGTGCAAATAAAACGAATGAGAGTGTAGAACCTAGAATAAAAACATGTCTTGATGGTTTTATAACAATTTTTTTTCGCCTAAATAATAACTTTTTTTTGTATTCGCTCGTATTGGTAAGACCACAGAATAAAAATATACTTTTCAAAATCAACAAAAAAACCACTTTTGGAGTATTAAAATTTGGAAAGATGGTTTCATGGATTACACAGTCTGGGAACAATGAAAGTTGTTCTAACAGGGCTTATTATTTTCATCTCCACGGAGTACATCCGAAATTTCCCGCCGAGTACTCAATATTATCAGTCTTGGAAAAAGTACAGCAGTTTTAGCGCAGCAGTGCCAAAATAGTATCATTGTACTCTCGTAATTTAGGCTTATTTCCCGATTCTGTTACAGTATTTGGTCAGAAAGAAATCTGAAGTGGGTTAATATACCTTCAACGTGAGCCTGGTTCAGTAAAAAATGTTAAACTGCGCTACAGATACGGGAAATTTTTTTGGTTATCATATTTCAAATTACTAAAGTATATTATTTGATATCCATATAATCAGAGGACACACAATATAAATATATGAAGCATGTGTGTATCCTTATTTCTTATTCTTAAATATTAATACTTACATACTTACCTTTATAATAAATCATAAACGTCAGAATATGTGCGTCAGTGCAGAGTTTATTTTAAAATGCATGTGTTTAACTGTATGTATTAGCGATTCATAAGTTATTACACAAAATTCCAGGTTATAATATTCATATATGGGCTCGTCCACCGATATCGGTCCACCTTGTGCGCGCGACGCAATTTTCGCCCGAGCACGCTGTGTTCAACTCGCTCGTACGGGCTGGGAAAAAGCTAAAAAAATAATTAAAAAATGCAAATCGATAGATTTGGACCTGCTCTTTCCAATGGTGCTATGAGTTTTTTCTTAAAATCTTTTTTTCGTGGAGAAAAATATGTTAGAAGTTCATGACGTTTCTCTGAAATTTGCCACAGTATTAAAAATAAAATTTACATGAATCAAAAGAGCATCACTTGGAAAACACCTCTACAAATTTTTAGAGAGGGGGAGCAAGAAATGTGTGAATGACAAGAAAATAAAGACGTTGGTACAAGGTCAGCTGCGTGGCGCATGCAGTTACCGCTCGCGCCGCTGTGTGGCGCTTCGTAGTTATCAGTGAGTCCACCGTTTGTACTATAACTATACAGTTGTCTGTAAAGCCCGGCTGATCCAATGCCAACGTATTTATTTGTTTGTCATTTACGCATTTCTTGCTCTCCCATTCTGAAAATTTGTGGAGGTGTTGTCCGAGTGCTGCTTTTTTGATTAGTGTAAATTTTATTTTTAAAAACCGTGGCGATTTTCAGAGAAACGTCATGAACTACGAAGTCATTTTTTACCACGAAAAAAGGTTTTCGAGCAGAAACTAATAGCACCATCATAAAGAGCTGATCCAAATCTATCGTTTGTAATTTTTTTTATTATTTCTTTAGATACTTCCCAGCCCGTACGAGCAAGTTGAACACAGCATGCTCGGGCAAAAATTGCGTCACGTGCACGAGGTGGTCGGATCTGGATGGATGTGCCCATATTCTCATGTTTGCATTTACAGTGTTGAATATTTTTGGCTTAGCAAAGAAAACTAGAAAACTCAGCATAGTGACAAAAATAAGCTGATAAGCCAGGCCCTCGAAAATGTCATTAATAATTTCTATGATTGGACAGCAGGCCGATTACAAAGATTTTAAATGTCTTTGAATCCTAAAGCTAAAAACCACAAAAAAAGAGGAAGCTTAATAGTATTTCTAATTAAAAAAATCATTTTACAAATAATAAACTACTGGTTAAAATGTTTTCGTGTAAAATTAAAATATAAATTTTCATCGCTTGTACTTGCTACTAAAGTCTTTTTTAGAAATAAAATTTATACATTGATTCGTGAGTATTATTCGAAAGTTTATTGCTTCTTGCAAAGTGAAAAATGCATTTAAATTTTGAAATAAATTCGTTTTAGTCATTAAATCCAGATTTTATTTTGTATTCGTTATATGTATGTCATGTATTGTCACTTTATGCAAACTTTATGGTTACCATATCACATTCTTACGATACACTGGCAATGGACGCCCCTGATCACATTTCTGAAAGTGTCAATGTACGGTGCCAGACCTGGTCCAGCTAGATCGTGTACGAAACCAGAGATGGTCCATACAGCAGGTGCCGTAAGCTACTGTCCGATCGGAATGTGATCTACAAATTTTTATGATATTTGCATTGTATTTTTCATCAACCTTTAAACAGACGCGTCTTATTTAACCGCAAAATAAAGCAAACTATTGCAACAAATTGAATTGTAAATTGTAAGCTCGAGAGGAACTTGAGAAAAGTTATAGCCTTTTTACGGTAAACTTAAAACTATTTTTTATTCATCACAACAAGTTTAAAATAAATTATTACTTCTTGCGAGAAACTAAGAATTATTATGCAACAATATAAAAAAGAAACAAAGATAATTTAGAGCCGAACTTAAGACTTTTTGCGATATGTTTCAAGTATGGGTGCTATACGGCTTTAAGGTGGCTCATCGCTCTTGTATTATATTTTATTAATATTTTATCATGAATTTGTATTTGAAGTTTTGGGAAGCGGTACTTGAGTAGGCGTAATAGCAGTTTAGTCCAATTAACCTGGAGGTATAATTTTAATTATAAAAAAATTTCTGTCAGAAAACTAAAAATATATTGATGTAGGAGGAAAGGATGCAAGAATGATATCTTTTTTTGCTAACTGCAAATAAATGCAGAAGTTAACCTTAAAAATTCACAAAAATCCAAAAAACGTTTAAAAATAAAAAAAAATAAAAAAAATTGAACTTAAATCTGGAACAAGCAAAAATTTCGTGAATCTTGAAAAAATCGATCTCATTGCGCAAGCTAAATTGGAATCATACATTTAGTTTCAGATAATAAAAAACTGTACCTGAGAAAAGTGCTGTCCTGAAGGTTCAGTTTTTTTGTTTTTTTTTTCTTTAATTTTATATGTACTATCATAAATTCTACTAAAACCAATGGTTTGCATTTATCTATGGAATTTAATAGTAAAAAAAAATTGGTTTTACAACTGTCTAGACGATAAATAGCTTTTTTTTCAAAAAAATCCCTATACCGAGTCTAATCATCGTAACCACTGAAACTTGCGTGAATTAGTATTGAATAGTCTTAAAGTTGAGCGACATTATTTAGCATGCATCAGTACCTGGTAGAGTGTAGTATAGCACGGCCGGCGCACAGTGATTTAAAACTCAAAGAAAAATAGCATTTTAAAAATTTCGCTTTATTTTAGAGGTATAAAGGTCGTTTAAGTGAAATTTGTACGTAAAAAACGTGTTTTTTTTGCGACTAAAAATTGTGTAGCTTCCTTATAGCCCCCTACATTTTGGGTATGGCCCCTTACGTCCCCTCTCGCCACCTACGCCTCTTAACGCCCCCCTGAAAAAACTGTAGAAATAGTACACAGGGTTTAAATATAAATTAATTGTTATTGAAAGAGACTTTCGTCAAAAAGCCAGTCTTTAAAAATAGTAAAAGAACCATAAAAATAACAGATACTATCAAATAATCGTTTGTCTGGGATTTCTGTGATGTTTTTAAATTTAACACTAATATTTACGTTATTTATATGCAGTTTGTAGAATTGTCGGTAAAAATAAAAGATTTCTAAAAATAAAAGACTGATGACAAATGTCCAAAAATATTTTTTATTTCATTTCTTACTCTTTTACCTACTGTACAAATTAATATTAGTGTGATATTATTCTCTCTCTTTTGTGTCTGTATTCAATTATACTTTAACTCGCTTGCACTAAGTACTTCGAGGCTTAAGGCAATTTTCATAAACATCAATGCTAAACTTATAAATATCTCCTCAAATTGTAGATGCACTATAAAATTTCTTGAGATAATAGTTTAGCTAACAAGTAATCACACCTAAAAACCTAAAGCTTATTCATACCTACAACGAAATAAAAAACTATAATCATTTGGTTATTTTAAATAAAATTTCTGATATCACCTACCACATATAACTTCTAGAAAATATTGGGAGATTAGCTGAATTCACAGCAGGTCAGTTTAGAGCCAGGAAAATAAAATAACAGCAGTTGTAATGTTACGACGTTTTACCGAATTGGTTCGCCGACCGCATCAGGTGTGATCTTTACCATTCAAAAATCAATCAAATTGAGCACTTATACAAAGCACAATTCTCATAATACCCACTATTAAGATAAAAGGTAACGAATAGTAAAAAATTAAGAAACTAGAATTAGAGAAATAATTGCTGTACAAATAACCGCGCTGGCACTTTTAACAATATTCAAATATGAACTCTAAAATTAAATAACACAATACGGGAAGAGTAATAACAATAAATAAGTACAGAAGTTGAAAAGTACCTTATAGATCGTACATAAGAGAAACTTTTTATATCTGTATGCGTCGACGGTTCGCTCGTCACTGAAAATTTGTCAATAGTAAAGTATTTATATCGAAAAATAAAAAGGTACGGTATATGTTTTTAAGTTTGCTATACATATAGTTCACTGTATTCAAATCAAAGACTAAAAAAGTACGTTATAATGCATCGTAGAGTTTGCTGTAAATAGAGCTTAAATTTTGGAGTTCTTTCTGTTGATTGAATAAGTCATACTATTAATAAACAATATTTCTAAAATAATCCGCTGAATACAATGCGGTTTTTGGTCCAGAATCGTAACATTATCATAATAAAATCTGTGGCTGTACGTTATTTCATGCGCGGTGACGACTGCTAAGAACTATAAAACTACAGAAAATTCAATTGATTTCCGTATAGAGTAGTAATGATGATTTATTTTATGCATATAAAAGCATATAGTGTTGAAAAACTAAGTTCTTAATTTTTTCTCCAGTTATAACTTTTGATTACATGTAATACCTAAGGTTTATAAATTTCTACTGTATTTAATTAAATTTCCTAATGTGTACTATGTTAAAGTATGTTTTGTTGAAAAAAAAAAAAAAAAAATTAATAATAATAAAATAACGAAATACAACTGTAAGTGAGTCAAAAATTCATGAGAGATATGGAACTCTATGCTTGAGTAAAATAGAAAATACATTAGTGACATCAGTACAACTTTTTAAATGATCAAGTTAAAAACTATTATGTTCATTAATTTCATAATAAATAATTGTATCAAGGTAGTACTAACTATACTGCGGTAGTAAAATAAGCGCAAAGTCTCTTAACCTTATATTTTTGGCTGTCAAGTCTAGGGATGAGCATACCTATATGCATGGAAAAAGCCGATTTTCTTCAAAATTCAAACGGTCGTTCCAGTATTGCTAGTACTACCTTAAGGAAGTAACTATTTATTGAATATGTTGAATGTTTATTAGTTTTCTTTGTTTACAAGACAGAGCCAGTATAACTTTTTCGATCAAAAATATTATCACATTTCATATTTGGCTAAGAAGAAAAAAATGCTATAAATTATTTTGAAATGATAGATTCACATGAGAATACTAAATTATTTAAAATAAATATTTACAATTATTGTTTTAGTAAGGATGTAATAATATCAGTGAATCTGAAACTTAAGTAATGATAATTCAAATTTGGTAGATTTCTTTGTACACCTGATTCTGGGCTTTTACGTATCCGTCTACCTTTATTATTATTTATTTCCTTTTCTTTTAACCCTGACCCCACTATTTCCGCACCAGTTCGCATTAGCTCATGGGTATGCCTGCCTGAGAGGCGCGAAAAAACCATGGAAGAAATTTTGGTAAACCGGCCCGGGTTCCGACTCGATGCCTAAGTCATATTTCGTAGGCATAAACCTTGACTCTCTGGATGGAGTCTGCGAACCTCCTGCTCGTATTGCAAAGTATAGAAAAGCACCTAACTGATCGATAAAGTTCTACAACGGCAGCAGCCACTGTAGGGATAGTAGCTGCAGCCACTGGTGCTTAACTTTGTTAATTGGCTCAGATGCTGTACTTCTACTCAACCAATGTGTCGGTCTAAAACTTTAGTATCCCAAACCTTAATATTTTAATATATTATTATTTTGTTGTAATTTTCTATAACGATTTGCGATTTTATGCCCTAGAAACCAGGTTTTTGTCTATCAATAAATTGCATGGTTAAAATATCATATTTATCATCATACTTATCATTCATAATTATTATTTTTATTATCATTATAATTATCATTATTTATATACAAAAAAACTTTATATCGAATTTTTGTGAAACTATTTTTATCAAAAGTTATTTTTACTGATCTCAAAGTTAAGTCAAATATTTATTATAAAGTAAATAACAGAAATAACGAAATGTAATAAGTTTTTTTTCTTTAACCTAATCGTTCGTACATTGGATGTTAGAATGCGCAACTAATTTGAAATCAACTTGAATTGACTATTTTTCACGCATGACGCACAAGATTTGAATGCAACATACCGTATCGCCAATTCTTATTTTCTTATTAGCGTATGAACTAATACAATTTTTCCATGAATGTCAAATGAATCACATATAACTACCCATTTTAAAGTAGATACAGAACGTTATTTTATTATTGTTCAAGGAGTCTTTAATAACTCTACAATCAGTAAAAATATGAAATACGTAAGAAACATCTTTAAGAGTATTAAAATACGTAGGGGGTACTTGTGTAACAAAAATTACATTTCTAAAACCTATTGTTGATCATCGTCATATTTTCAAAGAATTATCTTGCTATTCGAATATTACAATTATTTGGCATTTGTAACAACTAAAGAAAATATGTTAAAGTTATTTTTAGTTTTGGATATAATGTGCGATGAGTTGTATAATACCAATAAGAAACAAATTATATGACAAGTTCTTTTCCAAAGGTTAATCAATTTAAAAACTTGAATGATGAACTTGGAATTTATAATCCTTAATTGCAGAATTATAAGACTTAAGTAGCGAAGGGATGATATTTTTAGTCTTTGTATTTTTGAATGTTGGTTTGGTCCAAGCTTTACTCTGACGTAGAACTACTATTTTAAGTGCTGCCTCTGCATTACGCTTAGACCGATACATTTTTTTACCTGTATCTCATCCTTTTTTTTGTCTGCACAATGTATACATGTCAATTCGAACTTATAACATACAGTTTAGTAAGAAAGTGGAGAAAAATTAATTTACCACAGAACTGGTACAAAATACGTCAGTTATGATGTATGTGACAAGTGACATTGACTTATTTTCTATTGCAACTGCTGACTACTTTTTATAATAAGTCAAATAACATGGACTTTTAAAGTTCGAAAAACGTTTGAACGTATCATTTTAGTACATCATAAATGTGTGCATTATTTCAATTACATTGGCCCTGTGCAGAACCAGTATCGACGTCTGAAATACGACACCTCTGTCAGATCAAACTGGCGGCTTTACCCGCTTTATTTTTAATATTTTAATGGAAAGTATCAAAGTAATCAAAGGTAACAATTAAATGAAAAATGTTGACTGAGTAATGCTTTGATATTGCATGAATAAATTCCGAATCAAATAATCATAACAATGTCATAGTAACATTATTTATGTAAACATTCGACATATTTGACTTATATTTTAGATACTGTCGGTAATGTATACAGCTATACTCGGCCGTGTAAGTTCTTTAAACTGACAGCCGTTATTTACGCAGGTGTTTTTTCATCGATTCCCTCTCTTCCGCTGCACTAGGCGAATAATGTTATTATCATTGTATAACGAATAAGAAATTGTAGTTTTCTTCACAAATGTGCATCCCTCCGGGGCGGTCCCTGGGCCCGAGGGCGCTTGCGAAGCAACGCCCGAGGGACTGTAGGGATCGCCCTGGTCGGATGCACATGAGTGGAGAATGCTATTTTTCCTACCGAGGGAAAAATGTAATGTAATATTTAGTTTACAATCATAATGATTTTAAGTAGATCAATTGCGATCTTTACCATGGATTAACGTATTCTGTTTAATGATAATGATAAAAGAAATATTAAAAAATATATTAAATCCTAAATCATTCAAATAACAAAATTAAAAAGCATTATATTCGTGTCATAAACTCTATAGATATTTTTGTTTTCAGGGGTGCTCCAAATAATACCATAAAATTTTTAACAAAAGGTGATAATAATTCTGTTGATGATCGGGGACTTTATGCAAAGGATCAATATTGGCTCAGTAATAAAGATGTTGTGGGAAGAGCAAGAGGATTCCTACCTTACGTTGGAATGGTTACAATATATATGAATGAATATCCTAAATTTAAGTATGCTATCTTGGCTTGTCTTGGTATTTATGTTTTAATTCATAGAGAATAAATCATACTTAAGGAATATTTTCTTTTCATTTCTTGTATTTTATAAAATTATTTATAAAGTAATGTAAAAAGATTCTCCTTGCATCGGTCGTGTCATACATCGCATGCCTAATTTTTTGTCCGAAAATGTATGCACTAAAAAAATAGTACGCCGCACAGTGGGACGAAATGAGAAAATTTTTGTCAAAATTAGATAACTCCCGATCACGTAGGCCAATTCGGATGATTTTTTTTTTATTTTCAAGGGTTTGGACAGTAGATTAAAGGAAAATTGGTCAGGAGTTGTGGCACGACCCAGGGGGGAGGGGGGTAGTAAAAATCCCCCAAAATTCCTCAAAACACCTAATCGCCTTTTTTCCTTATAGAAATGGCAATAATTTTTTCCAAACACAACACAAAATCATCGTTTAGGATTTTAGAGATGTAAAGCTCGATATCTGAGACAATTTTGAAAAATTCAAGATGGCGGCAGCAAAATGGCGGCCAGAACATTAGAAATTATGCTATATTTTGGATATTTTGATAATCGTTACATCTTATTTTTTAGATTCTCTTTTTAATCGCTCTTAAATTAATACATACTTTAAGTTTAATATGCTTCGATGTCATATGCCATTTTAAATCCAAAATGGTGGCTGCAACAAAATGGCGGACTATCTATTTTGTAAAAAGCATTTCAATATGGGTATCAAATAAAAGGGTTTAATGAGTGGAGTAAAGTCATATATGTTGCACATACACCTTTCCAAATTCAAAATGGCGGCTACAGCAAAATGGCGGACTATCTATTTTGTAAAGAGCATTTTAATATGGGTGTCAAATGGAAGGGTTTAATGAGTGAAGTAAAGTCATATATGTTACACCCATGCCTTTATAAATTTAAAATGGCAGCTGCGACAAAATGGCGGAACATCTATTATGTACAAAGCATTATATATGGGTATCAAATTAGAGAATTTAATGAGTGGAGCGTAGTCATATATGATACGCCATTTTTAATTTATAATGTCTGCCAGAAAAAAATAGGAAATTATTTTTACTTTATTCCTCATAATATAAATATTTTATTGACATGCAGGTTTCTGTATAACATTCACTGAAATTTCATCATACGTTTCAACAGAAATGGTGGACTATTTGTTATTTAGCAAACCTTTTGACGTATTTGACAATTTAAAATATATGATGAATTAATTACGATGATTGACGTGTCGTGGTCATAGTTATAAATTTATTTTGTGCTCACCACAATGTACATGAAGACCTTCCTATATTTTCATTGCGAGAAGCGTACAAGCATACGCAACAAAAAATTCTTCTATGAAGTTTATACTTACCTGCAACGTTTGAAATGTTGTATACGTTTATGCTAATGACTGATACATTAAATCTATTCACAATACAATAAATTTGCCGTAATATATACGAAGAGCTTAATTCGCTTAGAATTCCTCTCTATTTTATTCTTTTATCTGCTGCATTACATGAATGCATAATCATTATTGTTAAGTGAATTTGCTAAAATAAGTCAAACGATTTTGTATCTGATTTTAAATTTTGAACGAATTTTCATCCTTTAGTATTTGAATGAATTTCTTATTCTTTAGTATTAGTGCTTCATATTATTATTAAATATTTACATTCTTATATCTTGTTAAAATTGATAGAAATATTATTATTATTACTATCATTATTATCAATTCAAAGCAAAATTTCTATGTGCATAACTCATTACACTATTCTTTATTATAATCTTGTCCGATAGCTACAATGATTTTATTAAAAATTATATTTGCGTATATACGTAATAACTCAAAGAGTTAGGATGATATTTCTTCTTCATCATTTGAATCGTATGTTCCACTTTGATCTGAAATGCTCTCATCCTTCGTCATCACTATCTTTACTTTTTCTGGACAGATCATCCTCAGTATCTTGAACCTATTGTTTACAGTTGTTTCTAACAGTTCTTCCTGCTCGTTCACATATTTACTACTCCTATAAAACTACGGTCAACATTAGTACTTTTTATAATATCAATATTCCAACTTATTATATATTTAAAAAAAATTTTAATTTATTATAAAGTACAGGATGAAACAAAACTATTTAAACATTAGAAAAATGTTATTAAGCGTCGAATAAAATGGACATTCTTAGACAACTACAAATGATGAATCCATACTTACTTGATGTAGCGATTCGCCTTTATGGGAAGATCTTCAGGACAATGGTTTTTGTTTCTCCTTTCTATATAAATAAGTGATATTTTGGGATCGCTCATGTATAAAGCTCTCTTAAATAAGTCAGTGAGACGTTGTTTTCTGTT
>JAPYYV010015756.1:0-16940 GCA_030522625.1 Copidosoma aretas
AGTCAGCAGATTCGAGTGAGTCAGTGTCAGTGACCTAGATAAGGTGCGCACTCTGTACTGCGCAATGAGCTGCGCAGCTCATCAGATGCTCTGTTAACAATGTGAATTACTTAGTCATTCGTCGAGTGAGCACGTATTTCATACTGAGCAGTGGGCGATCAACAAGGGAGCAAGAAATAAGGAGATTATGTTTTGTGAGTAGACTTAGAATACACTTGGATCTAAAATAAAATGGTTTTTTATAACATATACGTATATTGTAATTATATAATGTAAAAAGTTATATAATAATAATGTCTTCATATTTACTTATTTCATTATTTAATATACACAAATAAATGAATAAACATTGATAAATAATTGACAACCAATGTATAACATCATTGCCAGCACTTGAAACTTAAACATAATAGTTTTTAATAACGTATATGGACCAGTTCACAAAAACTACGATATTTTATCAAGCCTATGTTTATAAACAACGCATTTTATTATTTCAGTCAAAACTTTTTATGAACAATGTAAACAAATTTTTTTAGATATCTTGTTTGAAATCAAGTCAAAAATGATATGCCGTGGTTGTAAGATATAAAAATTGGCTAAAATGTCACTACAATAATGCTTTTTTGAATATTCTTTGGAAAATCACATTTAAATTAACATGTGTTTTCTAAAAATAACAATAGAGCCGAACCTAAAAGTTAACAACTAGTTTGGACCTTACAGGGCCTAGAAGAAAGAATAAAAAAATTCTAAATACTAAATTTTCAAAATCCTATTTCTTACACTAAAATATTCCGTTTTTCGTTACATGACCCGCATGTGTTTAAAATAGATTATAATGGTTGATCTATACTAATTATCGAGAACGGGATCGTCGAATCAATCACGATTAAAGACGTATAAGTACATCAAGTATTTCTTATTAAACTGTGTAAAAGTTAAATAACACAATAGAAATTGTATATATACTCTCTGAATCTGAATCAGTGAAATCATCTATGTTGTAATTTTAGACAATTAGTTAATGACTGATCAGAGAAGAAAATTCAGGATTAAACTTTAGTGGCAGCTTATGAACTGCACCTAAAGAGTCACTGTTTTAGCAGCAGCAAAGTAAAAAGTGTTTGGTCAACAAATAATTACCGATTTGAATTAAGAGAGTACAACATGTAACAGAGCGTTTATCGCCTAGAAAGAAATTAAAAGAAAAATCTCTCAATGTTTTTTTCCATTCCTACGGTAGATCATACACAGGTATCGCTTTCTATGGCCAGTTGCCAAGGACCGAGCGCGCCGTATTGTAATGAGCCGCGCGAAGCTAATGGCGAACGCTCGCACGTTTTAATGGATATCCGGTAAACCGTTACTCGCAGGTGCGAACGAATTTTCGCAGATTCGTTTGCTCGAGCATTTTTTCAGTCCTAGGGTCGTTATTTACGAAGGCTAGTGGCTTTATGGGAATTTCCGAGTTACGTTGAAAGAACTGGGATCGACATCAGTTGCGTCTGACCAATCTCGGTCTTATCTACTTGTTCGGGTTCACCGGTTTATTTCACTGTTTCTTCCACGCGTGACAGGAAAAAAAACATGTCAATTGGTTTCATCTGCCTGAGCGGTCGTCGTATATTTGCAAGTTATTTAAAATCCATGCTTCATCCGCTCGGCGAAATTTTAAGACTCTCACAAATTATAAATAACCAAAATAATCCAGAAATACACGATTTTCCGCCAGACAGTGCATTAATCAGGGCGGAAAATATCGCAATTTAAGAATCGTATGAAATATCGTACTGCCAACTTCAACGGAATTCAAAGTATGCGTGGCAACTTTCTTCGTGCGTCGTGATTTCGGCTTCTCCTTCGTTTTGAGCGAGAAAACAAACAGTGCAAAATGAATCAGTGCCATGGTAATTGGTCAATAATATTTGTTGGATTATTTATTGGACGGTTATAAATGATGAGAACATTGGCGTGAGCGGGCGTTAAAGGCCGGTTGATTAATTTTCACCATCGCGAATAGTAAGCTGTACCCTGTACGTGAACTGTTTGTTATCTTTGGTTATTTGCAACGAGCACAGAAATAGATCCAAACTTTTATTCATCGCGCAAGATACTATTCTTTGTTTAATAGATGCACGAAAAATTGCACAAACGTCGGGCGAATGAAAAGTTTCGAAAACTTCAAAAGCAAAACACATTTTTTTGCAAATGATTTTATCGTGGCATAAAATTCCTAAATGTACTGCTCTTCGCTCGTAATTTACGACCATGCTATAGTTTATATTCCAACAGCTGTGAGCTTGAGTAATTTGAGTCCAGCTCAGTGATACCCTACACCCCGATAAATTTCAACCATCAACTACCCGTGGAACTTAGAATACTCTATATTCATGACAAAAATAGTAAGCTCATTCGAAAGCGTTTCCTTGATATTAAAAAGAGCGATGCGCTCGTTCGCGTCCGGGAACTTCAGCGGGGCGGCCGTCGCCGCCAAGTTTACGTTGTGCGTAAAAACTTGTATAGAGCTTTCGTTCTAAGTCAAGACCAAGGCGCTGTTCCCCTCTCCGCTCTGAAAACTATAGCAGGTTCGCCTAGCCGGCTTTCAACCAGGCGGGCGTTGAATAATCCTACAAGCGGCTTGGCTTGTTTCTTGAAACACTATATTTTCATGAATACATGAATGAATGTTTTCATGAGCCTTTGAACTTTATTTTCCATGCCAATCTGGTGTTTACAATCGTTGGCTTATGTGCATCGGACAAAATTAATCATAGGAAAAAAATATTGGATCAAGGGGGGGGGGACCTTGAGATAGTCTATTTCAAAGCGAAGCATGTATTCGCAGAGCAACTCTATTTTTGATCATTTATAAACAATTTTAGAGTAGTTCGCGCGTATCGATCATCCTTTGTTTGGTGGGTAATAATAGAACGCCGTGTGTTTTCTCATTCCACTGGTGCATTTTGGACCATCAGAAAAT
This sequence comes from Copidosoma aretas, assembly GCA_030522625.1. Taxonomy (NCBI): domain Eukaryota; kingdom Metazoa; phylum Arthropoda; class Insecta; order Hymenoptera; family Encyrtidae; genus Copidosoma; species Copidosoma aretas. The sequence continues at coordinate 2,984 of JAPYYV010015756.1, forward strand.
TGAACCCTTTTTCACTACTTTTTGGAAAATATGATACACAGAAAATTGTTAATCCATATAGTCACGACTCATGCGAAGACTGTGCTGTGCTTTCCAGGTAGTTCTTACTTGTTATAGGCGTTAGAGCCTGAGTTAAAGTGAATATAAATGAGAAGCGAAAACTGAAGAGCCAGCAAGCGAAAAAGAGCGTGTAATGAAGATTAAACGGGCTGAAAGTCGAGTATATATATATATATATATATATATATATATATATATATATTATACACACGTGATGCCTTATCCTATATTAAAGTACATTGACGAGATGATTTTTTTTAAAGCTGTCAACACTGTGTTGGGGTAGAAAAATTGGAATAATTTCTAGTTTCTAAAGTATCAAAGATATTTTAATTGATCGTGTTGGTGCGTATATAGTGCCTTATAAATCACTCATGTATTTTCTTGTTGCATAACATTGATTTACGAGACGGCGAAAAATTGATATCGTTACATCATTAGCGTTGATTTACTTTGTATTAGATTCAACATTAGAATCAGTATATTATACATATGCGCATATTTTATCTGACTGTTCCCTTGATCGTCATTAATCTCACTTTTCTCCAACACTTATGTTCCATCGTCATCGTTAAAGAATGGAACGAACAAAATGATTTGTAGTTGATTAAAATATTGACTGACTTGAAAAAAGATAGAATTGAGTAGTGATATTGTAAAACCATAATGTAATAACGTTTAAATGAAATATTTCATCATGTACAGAGGGGTTTTGATAAATTTCTTCAAAAATTCATCACTTTTTTCGTATTGTAAGAAATCATAAAAAAAAAGCTCTTATAAATTTTATAGATTGTGTTTGATACTAAATTTTGAAAAGACTATGTTTTTACCATCACGAATCGTTTGTATGAAAAAGCAAAATCGAAGATAAATTAGCAGTCAAAGTGAATAAGTTGATTTGTTTGGCTATCGCAGAAGCTCTTTTCTTGCTCAAAAAGTGCATCAAGACGATTGAAAGTATCATCCACCAAAATCTTCGTCATGGAGAAGTATCGTCAAAGAGAGGGTAACCCTGTTTTATAAAAATTCTAGATAAATCACAAATTTCTGTATACAAAAACGAAACATTTCACATTCCCGGACATCATAACGTCGACACCTGGAAAAAAACAAAAGATCCCGAAACGCGCGTTACCCCCCGAACGACCCCGTACCGTCCCGGGATAAAACCCCAAGACCCTTCTTACCGACAGCCCAAACTCCCCCCCTGCAACACACACCTCAACCTCGAACCCTGCCCGTCCATCCTCGGCCGCTAAAAGCACTGCCTTCCTCTCCCCGCGGAGCTTGCAAGCTCCGGCCGCCTCTCGCCATACGCTGGCGCCACCTGTGGGAAACCGGCCGCACCTGCGCCACCCTTCCCGCCGATCCCTCGCGTCGGGCATAAATCCACGGAAGCTGCGCGCACGAGAAGCCGCTGAAGAGCCGGGCCGAGCGTGCTTTTCCGTAGCGGAGCAGCGAGACGACGAGGAAGCGTAGACGCGGCACGAACACACACACGAGCGCCGCGCCGACCTTGCGGTGTATTTCGGTCCGGGCCTAATAATAATCCGCGCGTATTACAAGCGCCGAGAAAGCGCGAGCGGGACCGAGGCGGAGCTTCGCGTGCGTACACGCGCGATACAGGTGCTGCCAATCACCCGGTGCACGGATAGCTCGCTGTGATTTCTCCCGATCCTCGGGAATTTTCCCCGCCACGGCGCGTTTTTTTCCCGAGGAATTCGGCTTGTGCGCCGCGGAAGCGCGAACGGCGTGAAGCTCTCCTCGCCCCCCCGGCGAATCCAAATATTGTTCCGCAGCCCCCCCCCCCCCCCCCCCCCCAACGGCTTCCGCTGAACTAAGAGAGCGAGCCCAGCGAAAACATCGTCCGTCCCCTGGCTCCCCGGTTTTTTACGGTACAGGTCGCACCACTTACCCTCTGGTTCCCCTCGTCGCGGGGAGAGGCCGAAACAGCCCTCGGGAAAATATTAAATTCGACCCTCTCGAGTGGGGTTCTGTCGAGAAAATCGGCCGACGACGACGAGGAATCCGCGCGCGCGTGTGAACGTCCGAAGGAGCGATAACGATCGTGCGAGCTCTCGCGATGATGGGGCGGGGGCAAATCAGCGGCGCGGTATTTCTGGCGCGATTGTCCGGCGAAAAATAGAAGGCCCGCGCGCGAGCCGTGTACACGCATCGCGTACACTTGGCTCCGCGCTTGCTTATCTCGGCGCGGATCGGGAGAGAAAGATACTTGCGCTAGAGAGTCGGGCTTTCGATCTTCTTGGGTAGTGGTGTATATTGGTGGTGATGATGATGACGGTGCAGGCAGCGGCTATTGCTGGCTGGCTTCTTTCATCCTGCGGTCGGAGGTGTATAATACAGGCGAGCCGGTGGATGCGTGGATTTTTATCTCGCGATTAGTGGGGCGTGCAATATTTATAGATTCCTAATTAGTGGTGAAATATACGCACGGACGCCGTCTGTGACTCGTGTTTCATCGTTGCGCGGGGGGGTACGTTGGGGGGCTTTTACACGTGTCGAACGTTATGTTGTTTTTTTTTTTTTCTTTTTTTTTTTCCAAGTGCAAGGGATGAACTTTCACGTGCAAAGTGAATCCCGTCTATCGTAGGATTTTAATTTTTTAATTCCTTTTAATTTTTAAGGTTAATCGCAAGTATAGGCAACCAATTCGCGTTTCAACGAAGCTCGCATCTTTAAAATACCACGCCGGAATTTCGGGTAAGCCGAAGGATGTGTAAACAAAGTTTTCCCAAAGTACTCGACGCGGGGAATCAAACCAGACAGTCAAATTCGATCCACAATATCAAAAACTATCGAGTATGTATATCTGCCAACAACCGAGCGTGAAAACTTTTTGTACTCGTTTATCGTATGACTCTCCGCTCGAATAGGACTGATTATATCTACAGAGATCGGAGACCGACTCCAGCGGCTCTTAAAATTAACGATGTGAGAACACATTCTGAAAGATCGATGAAAAATCATCTGAGTCGTGTTAAATTACCTGATGCAAGAGTTTGGTGTTTTTACACAAATCCAGCTACTAACTCGTTTACTTTGTCAATTTAATACACACAGTATGTAGAGCGTATACACGCAAATCCTTGCCATCCTAAATAAATGTACGCGAGACGGAGGGCTCGATGACAAATGAATGTAAAAACGAGGAGCGGCTCCGGGCTTGTAGACAATAACGTCTTCCCTGCTGTTATATTTAATATTCTACTCAAGAGGCACCCGCATCAATCATCTCAAGCATATTATTTTTTGTTCAACGGCTTCTGGAGCCTGCAACGTTATCTCAGGGTCAACTTTGTGATTGCCCGCCCTCGCCTAAACGATGGAAATTGCACACCCATGACTCTCATTTTCCGTTCTCTCCCTGATGTGTATCAAAAACGTTTGATGAAAAACCTATCGTTTGAAAATTGAATCGGATCCAAGGGAAAAAAGCATCAGCTTGTGCGGAGGGCAAGAGCCAAGTATGGGGATTTTTCAAAGTTATTTCCCTCAACGACTAGTCGTAAGCGCCCAACAGATGCTCGGTAGAAATAATTTTTTTCTTTCTTTTCAGTTCTGGACTTGGTTTTGATTTCTTTTGCACTCTGCTTTCGACTCGTGAATGCGCATACTGTTTTTTCCAAGCGATGAATTGTACAAAAATATTTCAACTATTTAGCTGTTGTAACGAGCGTCTGCATACATTTTATTTTGAAAATTTACTTTCAACAGTGTGCAAAACATTTCGTCAATTTATATCCGTCAAAAAATTAGTTTCCTTCGATTCTAATAATAATACGAAACTTGCTAGAACTTCGTTTCTCTTCTTGTCGTTACTCATGGTAATATGTATTTGTTATATTTTGCAAATGCGTCATTACATCGTATATTTAAATTCAATACTCCTCAAAGTAAAGCGGGGTAAAACTTCAACGCAAAGAAACTTAAATGTCTATCCAGTCACATTTTTCCTCCAATCGGGTGTATTCAATCAGAGTACAGCTTCATACAGGCGTCGAAAAAAAAAGGGAGAGGGAAGAAAGTTTGAGCCTTCGATCCGGGGAATAATAGCCACTTGATTCCAGATTGTCTGGAAGTTCGCAAGCACGAAAATCCACCCCCCCCCCCCCCCCCCCCCCCCCCCACAAACCCCCCTCCCCCCCCCCTCCCCCCCCCCCCCCAAACCCGCCCCCCCCCCCCCCCCCCCTCCCCCCGCGGGTTCGCGGAAATCGTGCAGCCCAAAACGCCACGATCGAGACTCTGCGTGGGCACGTAATCGGGGGGGTGTAATATTACGGTGATGGTTTTTTGATCGCCTCTCATTTATTTATGCCCGAGCAATCAAAGATTCAACGGCGTAACGACTTTGGTCATTAAATTCCGTACCGGCTGATCGGTCTCTATGGAGCAAAAGTATTATTTTTAATGCCCCGATTTCGGGTCGTCATTTCGAGCGATAAACCGCACGATTGATTTTTGCGGTTTCGCTTTGGGGGAGGTATAATATCGCATTTACGGGGTGATGTTCGTGATCCGCCGTTTATGACGTAATAATGAAATTATTGTTGTGATGATCATTTTTATGCTGTTATTTTTTACATGCGTAAAAAATAAAGTTATTGATATTCATGAAAAGAATTTTTCTATAAATTGTTACTATTTTAGCTTTTTGGTATTCTACAAGCCGTGTCATTTGTTGGACTAAAAACGGCTATGAAAGTTGCAATTTCGTATTAGTTAAAGATTAAAACTGTGGCCGTGGTGGTGGTGGTGACGCGACTGCAAAACGCCGTTGGACAATCGCCAACTGTCCATAATGATTCTTATGTTTTTGTTTGTAAAATAATATCGAATGAATAGTAAATGGGAATAGTAACATTACAACAATTTATTAAAAATTATCAAAATGTCAGTTCGTGGTAAGAGTTTTTTTTTTTTAATAAAGTCGACCTTAACAAAATAAATGTTTCGAACGTCTTCCTTTTTCGCATTTCCTGGAAGAATAAATCAAAGCTTCGCCGACTACCGTTCCTCGAAATACGCTGGGACGGTAATTTTCTTCCTCCGGCGTAACGCAATATCCCTCGGATACCGGCAACCTATAATCATTCCGCGCTAGAAGCGATCCGATACGTGATCCGACCTGAAATCGCAGTATCGGTGCTCTGATTGACCAAGCCTTTTTTTTCCCCCAACTCGAGTTTCATCGCGTATGCCGTTGCTCCAGATCTGAAATTAATTTTTCGAATTCACCGCCGTACAGGACGGATTGTATCCATCCCGCTGGAGCTTTGCATTTTCCTTGGGTCTCATGGAATTACAGATATTCATCTATGCCCTGCTGCGTGCTATTTTCTTTTTTTTATGGATCGACTTTAAAAGATAAATCTTTCAAGCGTGTTATAAGCGTAATTCATACGTTACAAGATGATACTTCTATACTTTCTTTTCTGCGCGATAACTTTTTCGATATCACGTTCGATGCCCCGCCCTTCGATTGGGCTTCAAAAACTTTTCAAATTTCACGATGCACTCTAAGTTTGCCTGATGCAAAAACTTGTTTGTTACGAGTTTTCAAAAAATTTGCTGGCCAATTTGGTATGAATGCGTATGTAAGTACGAGGATCTATGTTTTCTTCAAGACTCAATTGTCTTTCAATTTAAATTTAAAAAGCACATCTCCTTTGACGCGCCAACTCGAGATAGTGCATCAAGAGGCTTTTGAAGGTAGTAAACGTATGCGAAAATGCTACGTGAATTATCGATTTATGGTCAGAATTCATTGGAATAACGATTGCGAATGTACTTGGTTATGCAGAATATACTTGGATACCTATGTCTGACTATAGCACAGTTTTACCACTTAGAAATAGTACTTCCAAAAAAATTGTTCATTTAACGTAGCAAGGCTTCTAAAATATTGTAAAAAATAATGGAAACAATATGTTCTGTGTAAACAGTACAGAAATAAAATTTCGAAAAAATTTAAATTATTAAGTACAGTTTAGCCAATGCCACAGATTAAGTAATTAAATGGACCGGAATTCGAGAAATGGGTTCAATTCAAAGGTCGTCTAGTAAGTGAAAACAATGTGTTAAAAAAAAATACCTCATAGCCTCTTGTAAAGATTTAAACTGTTTCTGAAATAAAATTTTGTCAAAAAACTATCCATAAAGTTTGACCATTATCAGTTTGGATTAATTATTTCGGACTACGTATCGGAATAGAGTGCTAAATACAGCCTTCTTGAAAATTTCATATATTCTCGAGCAATGTATATTGATGATAAATATTTAAATGGTATGGGATCGATATTTTGTACTTTATTTGTTCGCAGAAGCAATCATAGTTTTGAAAAAGGCAATAAAAATATATACTTACACAGCAATAACTGATTTTGTTTTGAAAAATTATTTTTTTCAAAAAAAAAAAAACATTATCCGGAAACCAGATTTGATGACTGTGACATACTTATTTCTCGTAATCTGAACAGGCTCTGATATTCCTCTAGACGTGTATCTGTATGCACTACTTCGTGTCTCGAACCAACATCTGTAACTTTTTTGTGCCACGAAATTGAAACTACCGACTGGGCCACATCCCAGTCTGCTTTGCTTACTTTAAAAGGAGTATTAACGCCGCGTTGCAAATACTCTCGATAGAATCTCAGTGATTATTGATTGATCAAAATACCAACTCAAAATACTCACGTAAAAACAAAATCGTAGCGCGCCACTGGGCACGAAATCGCATCTCCACCCGATAATCGACCATCAGCGCGCGTTAACAAACTTCCACCGGGATGACCTGAAAAAGAAAAAGAATAAATACAATTGGAAAAAAGCTCAAAGAGAGAATCGCATGAGCAATAATTCGTTCGAGCGAGTATAAACTGCAGTGCGTATCAGAGTGGGTCTCTCCCTGGGAACGGTAACCATACAGCCGCACGGGGGAAAACATCCCTCGGGACGTGTCTGTATGCGAGGCGATATCTCCCCTCTCTCTCCTGCAGCGCCTCTGACGTCATGCGTTCGGCTTCCCCCCCCCCCCTCTGTTTTTTACATTCACTTGGTGTAATCATAACGCGGGTGAGCTTTGATTTTTCGCTCTCCTCTGTTATGAGGATCGGGGAGGGTGAAAGATTGTTCCGAGCTTTAGCGGCGATGACGAGACCGACTGCTGCTGCTGATCGACTTTAGGGGAGAGCTTTGGCTTGGGTTCGTACACACGTATTGTTATTCTGATCAATTTTGATTGATCAATATCGAGTTGAGCGGGGAAGGGCCTACGCGGAAACTTGAATAATGTATTGGGAACAGAAATTAAGCACAGCTATTTTTCGTGCATCGAATACACAGAGATGTGCTGACAATATGTTACAGCCTATTCTTCGAGCTGCTGCGCAGACCTTGCGAGGATATCGTATTAGATTCTCGAGTAGAGCCCATAAAGTCGATTATGATGATATATAATAGGTTCGGAAAACTTTGCTTATGATAAAAGTTGTACGATAAGTATCAGAGCACGCGAGCACACGTGCCTTCCCTCAACGCGCCTCGAGTCCCACATCTGATCTTAATGATGTCATTGTCAGTCCATGCGATTCCCCAAAAATGGAACACCTGTATGACGTACATTATCGCGCTGTACTAACATAATTCAACAAAGCAAACACCATTACTCCACAATTTTCAGGATAAAGTACAATCGAATATAAATGCGTACGTGACCCTTGGACGCTACCTGTTAATAAACGTTCGACGGAATAATCGAGCAAACCTCGCCATCCCAACTAATTATCATTCATGATACCTAAAAGCAACGACGAACGATTCATTTTCTCTCTACCAAACTACATCACAAGTACGAAGGGACCAATCTTCTCCTTATCACCCGGCAATACGCGGTCATGCAGCAATGAATTCCCCAAATTAATATCCCTCAGCCAACACCGCGCCGATAATGGCCCAGTGAGGCGAGATCGATCACCAGCCTCGCCCGCGCCCAAGGAACAACGATCAGCTCGGTTCCTCAAATATCACCGCCGATCCGGCGGATAATGTGCTCAATTATCCCAGCCACGACTCACTTATTTACCCGGCCATCCGTCACGGATCATCCGTGCTCCCCCCCCCGACTGTTCCCCAAAACTTGGAATGATCCGTACACGCACCGCGACCAGAGAGAGAGAGAGAGAGAGAGAGAGAGAGAGAGAAAAAAAGAACTCTCGACACTCACCCGGCGCGTGCTAGCTATGACGTCGGTCGGCGTATCTCTCTCGCGAGGAGTATAAGGGGGTCAAGCGACTATCAAGCGAGCACTTGTGCATATGTATACATGTTGTACCAACGCGGAGAGACACTCGCTCTCACCTTCGCTCCCATTCAAAAATAGCCCGGCAGTCATTATGAAATCGGGCGTTAAAATAAATATGGGTAAAAATAAAGAGCCGCGGCCGGCCGCGCGCGGAAAACGCCGGGAGTTAAGTGCACGGTCATGTTGCCTGCTTGCGATACAAACGTGCATATAGGTATGTGCAGGCGAGGCCGAGGCGCGGCGAGAGAGAAATGAGACGAGGAGGAAGACGGGGCGCGGGAATTCGAATTTCCGAAGGATGCGCGCGCGATTTATTTTGGAGGTCCGTTGTTCCCCCGATCCCGCGATTCGGCCCGAAAATAAATGCCGGCGCGGACGATCGTTTGGGGTTCTTATCGGGTTATTTTCGACCCGCGTGGTTTTTTCCTTTCTCCGAAGGAATCTGGACGAATCGCCGAGGTTACCGATCCCCCCCAACGCGCGCGTTCGATGTGCTTGTCTCTACTCAACGCCCGTGTTTACAGCCACCCGCGCGCCGCCTGACCCAGATAGTACAAGTATATATGCGGGTATTTTCGATCAACTCTATCCCGCAAAGTGGATCCCCGATTTCAACTGCCGAAACAGCGGGCGCCGGTTCGCCCCAAATACCAGAGATCAAGCTGCATCCTTGCGCTCTCCGCGATAAAACAGAGTTCCCCCGAAAAGAGATCATCGTCAGCGGCAGCCAAAGGTTGCGGCTTACGCACATACCGGATCGGCAAGGCGCTTCGAACGACAAACGATCCCTCTCGCGTGCTTTACAAGACACAACAGGAGGCGAGTATATAATACACACATAGCACCGGCCCGACCGCGCCCGCCTTCCCACCGCAACGGCTGCCCAAGATTTTGGCAAGCGCCCGCGAGAGAAGAGCGATCGGCAAGTATAACACTCCGCGGCACTTCTCCTCCCATACCCCTCCTCCTCTTCGTTTTCAGAGTCAGCGAGACTCCCGCGAAAGAGAGAGAGAAAATATAGTACAGACACCGCGGGTAGGTAAAACAAGAAGCGGAGGTGGAGGAAAGAACGGCCCGAGTATAGTGTAGTACAACAGCCGGAGTTAGTGGTAACGAGACGAGGATGGAAAGAGAGAGAGGGAAAGCCCGCGCGCACACAAGTTTGCTCGTCGCGGGGACGTTTTTAGACGCCGAGAGGCGTTCGCCACGGCGACGACGACCAAGACGACGACGATAACGACGACGGCTAAGAGCCCGCGAGTGGTAGCAGCAGCAGCAGATACTTTGCCACCCAGCCAGTTAGTCGCGCGCGTGCACCTTCGCGGCCAGCCACCTTTCTCTCCCTCCCACCCTATCTCTCTCTCTCTCTCTCTCTCTCTCTCTCTCTCTCTATCTCTGTTTCGGTGTTCGTCGGGTTTGTGTTTTACCATATCCGACCGAGTGCTAGTGTGTATCTTCGTCGAGTGCCAATCGAAGAGGAAGGTGCGAGAGGAGAAGAGGTGCGAGTGGACACTTGTTTCCAGTTCGTACACGGTCAGGGACCAGCGGTAGTAGGGTACACCTGGGCGTCTCATCCCCATGGACCACCGAGCAGTCACCGGCACGAACTGGGATGCCCATCGCCGAAAACCCTGATACCGCACTGTCCGGCACCACCGACGAAAGCCACTGCGGCCCCTGGACCCCCGACTATCGTGTTCACGGCCGAGCTGTCCGGCAAAAGCTGCGAAAGTGGTGCGCGTGGCGAGACGGGGGGCCGACTGGGGGCCGGCTATGCCGGGCGACGGCCGGGGGCCGAGGCGAAAATCGCGCCGCGACAGTCACCAACAGCTGGACTCTGATGCGACGTCAATAGCACCAGCGACGACCGGCGGTGCCAACAGCACACCGCTGGTCCGGTGCGCGCCGACCGGCTCGAGGGAGAGGCGCGCCAGTCTCAGGCGGGGCGTCGTTGCCGGGAAACCCGGTGTCATCAAGGAGCGCTGGCTACTCACCCGCAAGACATGGAAGTACATGCAGGACGCCGGCAGGCGGCTCATACCCGACAGCGTTATAACCCACCATCACCACCAACACCGCGGCGGCAGCATCGGTGCCGGTGCAAGCAGTAGTACAACTGCGGCCGCGACAGTCAAGCCCGAGGACTGCATACCAAAGATCGAGCAGTACTTCCAGGAGGTCTGCTCGCGCGAGACCAAGTTCCTGCTCTGGCGCAAGGCCTCGTATCCGGGCTCGTTGGGCGGCTTTCGGGCCGCTCGTCGCGGACGCGGCAGGCACGCCAACAAGCCGGGCGGCAGCTGCAGGCTTACCAACAAGAGCAAACAGCTCGGCTGCAGCAATTCGGCCGACGAGGCCGACGACGCGAGGGGCTCCTGCTACAGTGTAGCGCTGCACCAGGCCGGCCCGCCTCTACCGCCCGGGCTCTCGAGCTCCGGCAGCGGTCCCGTAAACTCGGCCGGTAAACTCGATCTCGCCAAGGTCAAGAGGGAGTGGCTGCTCTCCTCCTCGTCGTCTGCTGCTGCTGCTGCTGCTACTACAGACGGCGGTTGCGGTGTAGGCAGCAGTCCGACGTCGTCGCCGGTGCAGGAGCGACGCAGACAGCCGCGCGAGGAGGCCGAGGCTAAGGCGCTCGCGGACATGCTCCAGAAGTACCTGAACATGCAGTCGGAGCGCTCGTCGTCGTCTGCTGCAGCCGCTGCTGCTGCGGCAACGGCCGGTAGTGCGATGACGATGATGATGATGCACCAGAGCAGCACCGTCAGCGCGAGCGCGACCTCGACGACGACAATGGCCCGCAGCAGCGCCACCACGACGAGATCCGTATCGACCGACCACTCGACCGGCAGTGCGGGATTCGCCAAGGAGCCGATAGCCACGACGAGCAGCAGCAGCGGCTTGGATTATCAGAAGCTCATCGAGAAGCTCGAGCTGCACCTCAACCAGATAATGGCCGAGGGTAGGCGCGAGGCCGAGGTCAGGACGACCACGTCGGGGTTCCAGGCAAAGTCCAGGACGAGTAGTGCCGGCGCGAGTGCGGGAATGCCGACGGTGACGTTACCCAAGACATCCGTACCCTACCAGAGTGATTTTGTGCACAAGTCGCTGCTCGAGACCCTCAGCCGGTACTACGGCAAGTCACATAATCGCGAGCACGTTATATCAAACATACTGACCGACCGCAAGCTCCTGGAGAAGCTGTACTTTGACCTGCGGTGCACGCGAGGCTTTCGGGGTCCTCGGGCCACCGGTGCCTACACCTCGCCCTCGGCGAGATGGTGGAACCAGCAGCAGTCCTCCGCGTCCTCGAGGTTCTCCAAGCAGTCGCAGCAGCAGCAGCAGCAGCAGCAGCAGCAGCAGCAGCAGGATGCTGACGGGAGTAGCGCAGCAGCGGCGGCGACGACGACGTCGGCGAGGAGGGACCTGATGGGCTCGCCCCCGCCGCTGATAGCCGTCCAGGGTCCCAGCACGGAACGCGGTCCCGTCGATTCGGGCACCCAGACAGACCCGGTGGCCCGAGAGGTGATAGATTCCCTGCTGCTCGAGAGAGAATCGGCGGAGCTCCAGCCGTCCTCCCCGCCCCCGACGAGGGACCACCCGCACAAGACGGGCAGGAGGCGCAGCAGCGTGGACAACGACGACGTGTCGCCCTCGGTGAGCGACACGATAAAGCGCTACCTGCGCATGGCGCGCAAAAAATCGATGGACTCGGACAAGGCCGATCGCTTCAAGCGCGTCAACTACGACCGCAACCTGCGCAACATCAGGCCCAAGGGAGAGACCACGAGGCCGAGTGATTACGACGAGAGCGAGCCCAACAGCCGAGCCTGCCAGACCGTGGACGGTTGGCCGGTTGGCTATCGGGAATTGTCGCAGCACGAGCCGGGCGAGGTGCTGCTGCTCCAGCTGTCGGATCCCGACACCACGTGCACAGCCTCGCCGGTCAGCAGGAACGCGAGCTCCAGGAGCAGCATCGACGCCTCGGGCCTCGGCAGCGAGGACGCCTCAACGGCCCCGCCCTCGACCCCGTCCAAGCACCATCACCAGTCCTTCCTGTCCCACCTGCTTCACGGCTCACCCTCGTCCAATCCCAGCCTTCACGGTGTCCCGATGCAGAAGCCCCACTCGGCGCCCGGATCGCCGGCCATGGCCACCTGTAACAATAACAATAACAGTAGCAGTAATAATAATCATCATCATCATAATAATAATAATAATAATAATAATTATTATTATAATAACAATATCAATAATACCAATAATACCGGCTCGTCGTCCTCCTCGCCGTGTAACGCAGCGATGGTGATGACAGGTGGCGGTGGGGGCGCGGCGATGCAGAAGAGCAAGTCCTCGAGCAGCGTCGTGCACCACGGGAGCAGGCTCGTGGCCAAGAAGATCTGGAAGTCGAGGAGCAAGAGCTCGACCAGGGCCATCAACCTCGTCTCAACCTGGACGCCGCAGGTAGGGGACGACTCGCTTCTGTCTGTCTGTCTGTCTGTCTGTGTGTGTTCTTTTCGGTCTGCCCTAACCTCAAAGTTTTGTTGTCGGTCTTAAGATCGATACATCAGTAGCCGTGGAAATGGCTTTTCGATATATCGGGAAATCGGGAGTGCGGGAAGAGCGCGTTCGCGATGCCTTTTTTTCTCTCCGCTTGGGGGGGGGGGGGGGGGGTGGGGGGGGGGGGGGGGGGGGGGGGGGGGCGGAATGCGGCGCTCGACTCTTGTTTGCGCCTATTATTAGGACTCGAAAGTTTCAAAGTTCGATCTATATAGCAGCGGGACCAGAAAGGGAGCGCGCGCGGCCGGCCGAATATTGCCAACTCGCTCGTAAATATTATTAGTCGGCCAAATTATTTGGCCGGCCGCGTGCGCGCATACCGCCGGGTCTCGAGAAAATAGTTGCATTGTCGGACAAAACGTACGTGCGCCGCTGCACCGAATAAAGCGCTCGATGCGAAAAAAAAAAAGAGTCGAGAAAATTTCTTCGCATCTCTCGGGGACGAGGGGAAAAAAGTGTCGCTCTAAAATTAGCTCGGGTTCCCGCGATTCGGCCGGGCGAATATTTTTTCTCGATCGCGGAGTCGCGGCGGGGTCCGGAACCCCCGACGGAGGAGAGCCAACGGTCTTTCGATTGTACACGAATATAAATTTGATCCGTCGGGATATTATTACGGGGAAAGAAAAAAAGAAACAGCGTCTCGGGGGGGGGGGGGGGGGGCGGGAAATCCCGCGCCGACCCCCAAAAACAAACACGCCGAACGCCAAAAACAAACAAGCTCCGCGATGATACTCGCGCGCTTCGAGGGCCGGGGCAGATTTTGAAACCCACGCGCCCGATCGCGGAGTAAATAGAGGGAGCGCGCGGGAGGCGCCTCCTGCCGATCTCGCACGTGTTGTATACGATCCACGCGCACTGTGCGCTTGTTCACCCATCGGCAATAGTTTGCCCCGCTAGAGCCGGGGCTCGTCTCCCGAGTCGGCTCGATTCAGCTCGGCTCTCCAAAAGCTCGGGCGCGCTCTCGTGTTTCTCGAAACGTAAAAACGTAAGCCGAGGAGAAAAAAAAAAAGAAGCGCCCGC
>JAPYYV010015757.1:0-17113 GCA_030522625.1 Copidosoma aretas
ATATATGTATGTATAAATACATTATAGAATCAATATCTTGGTAGTAAGAGCTAATTTTTGTCTACCTATATGTTTTTTTATTGTATATTTGTTAATATAATGTTAATCTTAAAACGCGTACAAGTGAGAAATTGAAATGAAACCAAATATTAACTTATATGCATGAACATACAATTAAGTTGTATGTGCGTGTGTATTGTAGAATCAGTTATAAGGTAATGGGGGGAGCTGAGGGGCTGACGAGGGGGAGGTGGAGGGGGATCCGGGGGAGCTGTGTGGTAGCGGGGGGAGCGGGGGGAGGTAGGACCAACTTTTGTTCATACAAGTGTATAATATAGGAAGATATATAGATCAATTCAGGCTTATGGAGCCCTTCATATATTAAAATTTTGTATCATATTTACTTTGCGCTGGCCTTTATGATCCATTTCCTCTTCATTTTTTTCCAAATATGTAACAGAAAATACGTCAAAAAAATATTATGTTATAAATTTTTGAGTTTTAGCGGTTAAAGGAGCCCGGCTTACTTTACACTAATGCTTTCGGCATCCGACTTTGTTAATTTTCGATGCTTCTACATTTAGTGCTATTATATAGTGCTGACTTGTTGGGACTATTTTCAGAGAAGAAACTTATTCTCATTGTCTTGTAAAAACTTATTAAAAAATACCTGATTATTGGGTTTTAAGTCAAAACCTTTTTAAAAACACAACCACAGACCTGTAACCCTATATATACTTGACTTATTTACAGACATTGTACGTTTTATAGCAAGGTATTAAAATCGAGTATTCAAAACACATTAGGTGTTAAACTCTTTGGTCCGAAACTAATAGTGAAATTAATATCTTAAACTTTAAAAACAAGGTTAGATAGAGATTATAGTTTGGCGACCTTAAATACGTCAACTATTAGTCACCCGATATAAATACATAAACTTCTACTATGAATAAATTTAAAATTTACTTTTATCAGCAATTAGCACGATCTATTTCCTTTATACATCAATTACGTTTATTAAGAATGTTCAATGGTCTGGTCAAAATTACAGAGAACTTAATGAAATTGGAGAAAATGATTCTTTGACTCAAAATACGTTTTTGAAATTTTCTTTTAGAGCATATTGCAACGCTTTTTTGGAAAATATCAAAGTTTGAAAGTTGCAATGAATCAAATGGAAGATCGTGAAGATCGTTGAAAACGGTTCTTTAGACATATGAAAAATGCAAAGAATTAAGTACAAAAATATCAATACGTAGCTTAAAACCTGAAGAACACTTTTCTTTAAAAAAAATTTGGTGTTGCAACGCATTTAAAAAAGAAATACATGAATCAAGATGATAATTGTAGGTTTTTCCGTTCAGCTGAAAGTAGGGAGCCAGACTTGGCAACACTGCATTTTATACATAGGTATACACTGTATGTCTCAATCGAGATCCAACCTAAACTTAAACACATGTTAATTGCAGCGTAGTCAACATTCCAGTAGTATACATGTATACATGTCTTTCCCCCTGCCCGCTTCCCCCGCAAAATGATACCATTGAACATTCACAAATACTATTTTATAATTGAATGAATAGATAAGCAAATATATTTACAGTGTAAAGATGCATGTCATAATAGATACTATAAATAAGGAATTTTTTGGAGACTTTCTTAATGTCGATAGAATTATTTGTTGCATTTCTACATTGAAGTTCTCTGTACATTTTATGTCATTACCCCACAACTCAAGCGAAACAAGACTTGCATTCACTTGTCGGCAAAAATCAAGGTACAAATTTCTTCCGTCGATCTCCGTGGAAGTTACGATTTTTTCGAAAATGTTGCCACAACACTAGGTTTTATAATACAACCACCAACAATAAATAACAATTGTATAAATTCTGTCTTCTAGCGATAAAACGTTGAGTTAGTCCGAAATGATTTAGAATGAAGCACATATTTAATTGGCTAGACAAGGTTCTGTAAGAGTAAAAATGCGCGTAAAAGTAGCTTGTAGTTAGAATAAGTCTTTCATATAAATACACTGTGCACGATGTCTACCAATAAGTACAAAAAAATCGTCTCCTACTTCCATGGTAAGAAAAACTTCATTTGTAATTTGGGCACAAACGTATAACAACCGCGCCATCATGCCTTACGCTCTGCGCTGACGTAACCTTACTGTTCTTTTAATTAACTGCAGCTATAAGCGGATAATTTTAGGTTTCTTGATGTTTTGTGGAGATCGTGGGAGTTATTATTTTTGTGATGCAGTATCAGCTCAAGAATAATTCTTTGAAGATCTCACAAACCATCAGTAATCTTATGAGGTTAGTAAGTAATCCAACAAACAAACAATCTTATAAGGTTAGTAAGTAATCTAATAAACAAACAAATTTTTATTGTATGCATTATATTTATTCATGCAATACCTGTGAAAACTTGTTTGGGCAATTTTTGAAGAAAGTGATTATTGTTACACATACTGATGACATCAATCTTTCTTCCATATGGTTTTGAATCATTAATACATTAACATTAACCAGTACTTTAAAGCAACTTTTATGGCCGATGTTTTGTGACCCGATAGGAATCTTATGAAGTAAATTTTCATAAAATAAAAAATTTGGACTTTTCACTAAGCAAGAGCTAATCAGATTTCAAACGATTTGATTAAATATAAATCAACTTTTTTAACAAGATGCTTTTGGCTACATGTTAGCAAAAAGCAATCTTGGTACTTACCAAATCTTTTAGAAAAAACTTATTTTATTTTAAAATAGTGCAATTAATGACATTCTTCATCCATTTTTCTAGAAGATATCAAGCAGAAACATTGTGTTGAAGTGCGTCATAAGACTTCACATATATTGCCTAAGATCATAATAATTTTGCCGATTAAAATTAAACTATTTCGACCTCTACTTCTCAGAAGCAGTAACATATCAAAGTGCACATTATTATTTGATTCATAATATGCTTGTATATAAAACAGTGAAAAAAATACTCATTTGTTGCGCCACAACGTATTAACTGCAATATGTACCAAACAAAATTGTTTTTCAACACTGAAACCGCAGTTCTGCAACCTTAAGGGCATTCAGTATTTAGGTTGAGCTCTAACTTACTGATTACATTATTTTATTGAGTTGGTTTTCATACAAATTACACATTAATTATAATGCATAATAATATTAATAAGAGGTACAAAACTTATTTTTTAAATCATTAATTAAGCCTGATTTTTTGTAATTGCACAAGAAAAAGGATATAAAATATTTTTTATGATTTTCAGTTAGCATTTAACTCTAGCGTTGAGCCAGAAAATCATTTCTTGTCAAAACTAATGTACTAAATAAATTGCAATTTTTACAGATGCCTTTTGTAATAGACATCACTGTACAATATTTTTATTCATTTACGACTAAGGTGGACGCTTCTATACATAATAAATAAGTGAAAAATTGATTCATTTTTCTATATCGATAGTAGATGATTAAAGGAAAATATTTCTAAAATAGAAATAAATTCCAGTTCAAAGTAGGAATATAAGACCTCCACTTTGTAAGTCTGACTTTATTTTTAAAACTATAATTTAAATTTATGTATAAAAACTGACAGATAAAACTTAATGGAACGTTTCTACTATTGTTATTTTTCAATCTCTTTTAATGGTACATTGAAAAAAAAATTTGGTTCATTCAACTAAATTTTTTTTGAATCAAATAAATAATTTATAAGAATACGTTCAAATACATATTTTAGTTGAATTAAATAAATAGCTTTGTTTGAACCAAATATACTTTATTTGGGTCAAATAAATGTATATTTAAATTTAAAACGCTTGTGTTTAAAATTAGTAAATAATTATTATCTGTCAATAAAGACTTCTTCAAGTCAAATAAATATTTATTTGTTTTAAAACTGAATATAATACTGGTAAATAAATAACGTAATATTTATTTGATACTATTAAACTTAGTATATACATCGTAATTGTTGATGGATAATTTGTTTGAATGTTAGTATCATTGTTGCTTTATCAATTAATTACTATTAGTATGTTGGATACATGTATGTATATATGTGGTGATTATATCGTGACTAAGTTAACCATTATTATTCATTAGTATTATTTGTATTAAGATATTATTAGAGAGCTGAAACAATGTTAGAAAGACCCGAAGTGTGTAGGGATCGAGCCCAGATCTCCCTCGTGGAACGCTGACACGTAGACCGCTGACCTAGAACCTGTTATGCTCCTAAAAAAAAAAAAAATTAATACAATAGCTGTAAGGTATTTAAGTAAAGTATTTATTCAATCCAAATAAACCGAATATTTGACAAGAGTGATTTATTCGAATACATACACCGTGCGTTCTATCTGATTAATTATGAAATTATGAAAAAAAACGTGTTTTATTAAAATTAATATTTACATTCTATAAGTATACAGAAAAGTGACTTACATGTCTCTGTTAAAATTTTTGAAATATTACTAGGGATAAACAAACAATCTTCTTATAAAATAGTATGATAACATTCGTTTCAACAAATTAAAAAACTATTAAAGATTACTTTGAAAAACAATAACGAAATATATTTGTTCTATTGACTAACATAGCAAGAATTTTGCTGACTCATAGAATCCATATTCCTTCACCTATTCCAATTTCGTTAATTTCACAAGTACTTCCATACACGTGTATTAAGCCTCCATCAATTATGATAAATATTTAATACACTAGAGAAAATATAGCTTAGATTCCATAAATAATATTTCTCTTTCAAGAGCAATAATTTATTTAAGCCGAATACATCATTTCTTTAATTAATTTTTGTAAATAATTTATTTGTTGCAAATAAATCAATTGTTTCTTCGGATTCAAATAAATTGTTTACTTGTGTACGATCTGTTTCACTAAAAGTAAAGAATTAATTTTACAAAATATTGTTTGTTCGATGACATAAATATATTATTTTATATTTTAATAAATATTCATTATTCCACATATCTAAAACTGTTGATTAACAAAATATTCGTGTGATTAAAAAAATTGTTATCTCTTTTTCAAGAACATAATTCATTTAAATTTAATAAGTCAATCATTTGAACATATTCTCATAATTATTGATTTGTTGTAACTAAATCAATTATTTGTTCGGATTCAAATGAATCGTTTATTTGTGTACGATCTGTTTTACTGAAAGTGAAGAAATGATTTTACAAAATATGGTTTGTTCAATGGAATAAATATTTCTTGAAATCTAATGAATATTGAATATTCCACAGATCTATAACCTTTAAATTTACGAAATATTCATTGGATTGAAGATGTTTTTATTTTTTTTCAAGAAAATAATTTATTCATATTAAATAAGTCAATTATTTGAACGTATTCTCACAATTATTTATTTTTCGCAAATAAATTAATTATTTCCTCGGATTCAAATAAATCGTTTATTTGTGTCCGATCTGTTTGACTTAACGTAAAGAAATAATTTCACAAATCATTGTTTGTTCGATAAAATAAATATTTATTGAATTATGATAAATATTCATTATTCCTCAGATGTATAACCTTTAATTTAGGAAATATTGCAGTCATTCAAATAATAATTTTCATTCATCTTTCAAGAATATAATGCATTTAAATTGAATAAACCATTAATTTGAACGTATTCTAATAAATGATTTATTTGTTGCGAATAAATCGATCATTTCTTTGGATTCAAATAAATCGCTTAATTGTGTACGATTTGTTTTACTGAAAGTAATGAAATGAGTTCACAAAATATTGTTTGCTCAATTAAATGAAGATTTCTTGAATTCTAACAGACATTTGATATTTTATTGATCTCTAAACATTAATTTACGAAATATTCGTTTGATTTGAATAATTGTTATTTATAGTTTAAGAATGTAATTCTTTTGAATAAAATAAAATATTTATTTTAACGTATTCTTATAATTAATTTATTTCTTCCGAATAAATCATGTATTTGTTATATTCTAATAAATATTTTGTTATGGAGAGTAAATATAAGTAGCTTAATTAATGTTTTTACTGGTTCGAATAAACATCGTGTTGATTTAAGTAATTGTTTATTTGATTCGAACAAGTAAAATTTGAATTACTTTACTTATTTAAATGAACGTAATTTTTTTTTAGTGTAGTATTAGCTAGTGCGTATTTTATAGTGATAATTGCTGGCAGGCCCATAGACAGCAGCCTTTTATGTGAAGGGATCAGACAAATAACTTTGATATTGCTCATCACATTCCGAGTACCATTCTTCGAGTTCTTTTTGCAGCAAATTGTTAAAAACGTTTACTATAAAACAACCCTTTGTGCAGCTCTGTATGTGCTTTGTATTTTGTTGTTTCTAAATCTAAAGACAGTTTACAAATTGCTGCATGGTCAAGTATGCTCCGAAAATTACAAATTAAATATGATACGTGGAATGAAAAAAATTGTATTTTCTGTTTTGACTCGTTATTATTTGACTGAAGGGTTTTTTTTTTTTATTTACCCAATATAAAAAAAAAAATATTCACTAGCGTAGAAAAGTTAGCTGGTGATAATAAGTGTGTTTTGCCCTCAAATAGTATATTCTTAAAGCTTAATAATTCTGTTTCAGCTATATTGTTCTCACACTTAATATTATTGTGAAGTTATATGCAAAATTTTTGTTGCAAAGAAAAATAAAACTTCCTTAGATTATCAGAACTTTGAACTGTGTTTGATCGAAATATTTTTTATTCCGACAACTTGAAGCTAAATATTTACATACTACTTCCAAAATCTTGTCCAGAATTTATAACAAAGAGAATTATATTCCAATAAGATGCAATTCATACAACCTTTGTCTTCTTCCTATTACGGATATTTTGAGACCTTGCCAAAGTATTGTTCGTGTTATTACAATTCACGGACATCATTGGTTAAAATTTTTAAACATTGGGTTTTTAAATGACAGTATCTCAATTCATGCTCAGTAAAAAAAAAAACGTAGAATACTCTGCAATAAGGAGTGACTAATTGTACGATTTTATTAAAAGTACACTGACATTGCTTCAGTCAACGAATCTTTAATTGTCACAGGATACAAACATAAAAGTTCTTTTTACCCTAAAACCGCAGTTATGTGACCTCAGAGGCCCGTAAAAGTACACTATCTCTGAACGTAAATGCCGAATTCATGCAAGATTCTTGACTTACAATCAATCTGGACGCTTTTACATACTCACTTCCAAAGCATGTACTTTTTTTCACTGTTAATAATAGATAATTAAAAAAAGTTTAAAATGATGATAGCAGACATTATACGAATACTGCATACAATCACCATTCGGTAACTTTATTTGAATACGATACTTGAAGTAGAAAGAGAGGTGTAATTGTTGAAAAATTATTTCTTATGTCAGTTTATTTGCTACAGACTAAGAACTATTTACAAAAGTTAAACAATTACTGCTAATTGACTGGTAATACATTCTAGTACTGTTACGTGTTTTAACCTATTGTACGATGTAGGCAAATCTGCTTTTTTAACACTTTTTAATTTTTAATTATTGAACTCGTGGAAAATATTCAACTATACTTCAAGAATTTTGAACCCTGTAAGCTCTTTGTAATCAATTGCTACAATATGACGGAACATAAATCAGTACTACTAAGCAGATTGAAAAAGTTGTAGATTTAATTTGGTAAATAATAGACAGACTATTTAAATCTCAATTTTTAACTATACTCACTTATGTTTTTGTTATATAACCTAGATTTTTGCGTAACTCACATTTAAACAAGAAATTTTCGCAACCATAGGCTAGATTATAGTAATATAAATATTGTCTTATTTACCTCCAAAATATTTGCAGAGTGTGCGGAAATCTTGTTACATAAGAGCACATGGTTGCCGTCGAATTCGAATTAATATGCATTAGCTATGTACTACGACTTTTATAGCATTGATAATAATAACACTTGAAATTAATAAAATATAGCATAATACATGATATCAAGACAAATCTTTGAACTCATATTTATAAGTAATACTGAACACCTGTCAATAAATTTGAATTATTAGACCTGTCATGTGTAATCAAGAATATAGCAGTAACAGTACGAACCGGGCATGCTTGTCAGACCGCTTGTTTGTGACCTAACGAGAAATTTTAAAGTCTTATATCTTTGATAATATCTCTCGATAACTATTATATCTCTACTGCAATGATTTTCATTTTATATTTTACCTGTAAATTTTTGTTATCAGGGAAAAATGTATTTCAATTTATTTTAAGAATCACATTTGTTTTGTTGCTATCATAACTACACGATATTGCCGATGAAAATCGTAAAACGCATGACAGTTTACATTGGACTATCACGACTTCTGATTAAAAAAAAAAAGGAACATATTTTTTACAATATCGAGTTATGAGTAACACTTTAACACTGAAACATCAACAAGCTGCTTCTGCACATAAGACATTCAGTTCATACAGGCTGTACCAGGTATAATTTTTTTTTTTTGGTCGAGAACCGTAGTTCAGCGACCTAGACGAGGCTTTAAAAAAAAATTATGTGTGTCCGATGATGAAGGATGCAAAGAAATTTTCAATTATTAATAATGTTAAGCACAAATTATGGAAGTGTTTCAACGACAACGTTTTTTAATTTTTCTACTTTGTAAGCCTTGTAAATTTTCTAAGCTTTTTATCATCACTATTCTGCAGATGCTAGTAGATCAGTGCTTGTAAGTTCATATGTGACAATCGTTTTTAATTAAGTAAATTAGGAAAAAATTAAAATATTTCTGATATGATTTGATTTTTATATATTAAGCCCTCCCACCAGCGACTCAATAAGACAAATCGTTTTGATACTGTCGTTTTGCAACCCTGTATGCAATTTTTTTTTTTTTTTTTTTTTTTTTTTTTTTTTTTTTTTTTTTTTTTTTTAATGAATTTTTTTTTTTTAACTCCCTATCATATTTTTCTGTGAGTTTTTGATTCTACAGAGCGATTTGCGTATCCCGAAATTAAACAATGTTCTAAATCACAATGCTATCAGTAATTACATAAATGCCTGTAGCTTTTACTGTAGAATACACATATTACTTGCAGGAGCTCTGTTTAGTAAAAACGTTGCGTACTTGTCTCACTGTAAAATATAACAGTTTATGGAAATTAATTCCATAAAATAATCATCTGATCCTATATAAATATTTACGTCACCAAGCAATAGTAGTTTGTTGTCACATAAATAATTAAAAAAAAAATAGCATTGTAGAAAACTTATCGTATTGTAAAGAAAAGGTTACGTTACAGTAGAATGACAACATGTTCATGACCCACTATTTCGCGACCTCACATATTATTGATTGAAGGAGATTTTTGTGTGTGTGTTATAATGTTTATTAATTTTTCTGTATTATTACTAGAAATCATGTAGATGAAAAACCATTTGTTAAAATGATACAATATACAAAATTCTTGATAAAGCATTTTGACAGCTGTCTTACGACCTTGTACGGACTGTCGAATTTAAACGCGTCATGACTATTTACAGATATAAAGAAGGGATGCTTAAATACACAATTAGTTTGATAAAATAAAAGATCAGAAGCATGATTTCAAGACTGAGTCTAGTTCCTCTGATCTTTATTTTACTAAATTAGCTTTACATTAAAAAAATTTGATCGAGAACGTGAGAAAACGGGGTATTCCTTCAAGCTGATGTTAAAATAATTAGAATAATTTTAATTCGTGATTGTTGGGGAATAAGACATTCAATGTTAGATTTGCGACCAATTATATAAGCTATAACACACCCTTTTAAAATTTTCTATTTGTAAATCTACTCCAAATAACTACAGAATGTACCCAAAAAGATCTTATTTTCATTCCTTTAACCGCAGTTTTTAGACCTTAAATTAGCTTTGGAGGAAAGAGGTGTATTGTGTTAGCAGTGCATATGTAAGAGTTGAAAATAATTATAAAACCAGAAGTACGAACTTATTTTTATCTTTGAAAAAATCTATTTCTCTGTCTTATTCATTGATAATGAGTAATTAAAAATTGTTCTAGAATTGTTATCGATTCCATAACAAGGTAACTTTAGGCAGTATTTCTTTAAAATTAGTAGTATTAGTTAAGGTGTTCTTAAAACTGTAATTAATATTTGAATCGAATGTTGTACGTCAACAAGAAGATTCTTACTTTAATTGCTATGCTTTTTTCCAGCTTCCAAAAATTTTTCGATTCACCTTTGAAATTTAAATCATAAAACGATAACTGAAATGTGAGATAAATTTTTTGTTTCATAATAATAAACACACTCACTATGATTTTCCTATTAACGTAGCAACTGTATTGACGCTCTCAATACGCTGAGTAAATACATGTAATTATACCGTCACCTTAGAGAAACAAGGTACTATATTAATTATTCACCGGAAAAGGTACCATTTTTTTCATGCGCTGGAAAATGTACCGTTTTAGCGCTGCAAAAAAAAGGTCCTATTTTATTTTAGCTCTAAAAAATGTAGTTTCTCGGCACTACGAAAAAAGGTACTATTTCGACTAAGCGAGGAAAGGTGATACCTCAGAGACACGTGTAGAGAAATAATAGTATCTCAGCTTCAAAAAACGTATTAGAGTCATATTTGCGAAAAAAGTTGGTTACACAAACACTCACAAAAATTATCCTGTTATATATTTCCTCATTCGAGTTGGTCATTTTTCTATGCGTGTTTTCGATATATCACCCATTTCCGCCTCGCCAACATGGTACCTTTTTTCGTAGTGCCAAAGTAGTACTATTCTACGTGCTAAATCGGAATAAAACCCATTTCTTTCTAGCACAAAAAAAATATTGTACCTTTTTTAGCGCAAAATCGAGACAGTAGGGGTAAGTGAGGGTATCATCGCGTATTCTTTTAAGTGGCTGACTTAAAACGTCTATCTAAAAAAGAAATCAGCTCGCCAAATTGTTATAAATCTTTTAAAATGAATATTAGAGTCAGAAGCTACTAAATTTTACTTTTATGAATGCACAAACACGTAAATATTCATTTTAAAAGAGGTTTTGAAGTTCAGTTGTCTTTACTCGTATTATTTTGGAACTGTGGGAATAAATGTGCATCAGTTACTGTAGGTCAATTTTAAAGCTAAATCAACGTAGTATGCGTACTATTCTTAACACATACAGGTACATGCATGCTTGCGAGCCAGTGAGCCTAATTGTATACAAAACGCACACCAAATCCTCCATCCTTCCGTACATAAGTGACGTGTATACGTTTAAAAGGAAACTTTTGGTGAGTACTTTAATATGTACTTGCAAACAACAAAAATCTACCGTTGATCAGTTTCTGATATAAATCATTAGATTTAACTATGCCCAACAATGAAGACCAAGAACTCAGCACTACAAAACACAATACGACAATACATTCAGATTGTATAAAACTTTTTAATTGATTTAAATCATATATTGTTGTTTCTTATTTTAGTTACCATAAATTAATTGTACTCTCTATTTTTAGAACATAATGAATTCAACAAATAATGTAAGAATCGTCGAAATTAATGACAATAATGACGCAAGTAAGAGAAATACTATTGCAAATGATTGTCATTCATGGCAATCTTGATATTATTTATCACTTTCATTCAAAAGTAATAATATTGTATTTTCATTCTAATTTTTATGAGGCTATACTTATATTTTGTTTAAGGATTAAAATTCCTACTCTATACTTTTGTTGAAAATCTCCTAAGGGCGCGATATTCTCTTACCAAATATAAGACCAAAATAAAACCTTTTCCAGCCGTGATGATAATGGCGTGATGGATTTTTTTTCCGCATAACCTCGTTTCGAAAACACGAGGATATTAATTTTTCATAACAGTATACAAATATAGTATTCGATATTATTTAACGATCAAAAATATCATTCCGTACTAGATAAAAACTTTTTCATGGCTTCAAACTAACCACATGTTTTGTAGTCGACACGAACAAAATTATCTTTCTATCATTATGTCCATATTGAAAAATTATGTTTTTTAATTACTGATTCAAGAAGGTTTGGTAGTGATGATTTTTTATGGTTCAACTTTTCGGAAATGTTATTTAGAGTAATCGTATTATATCACAGCTTAATTTTTGAACGGTCCCATTACACCGTTTGTAAGATATATTGCCCTATCTCGAGTAATGACGTTTTAAAGATATCTCTAAAGACGTCACTAATGACACCTCCAAAGACGTATCCAAGGACGTCACTGAAGACACCACCTAAGACATCTCTAAATACGTTTCCGATACTATAAAAAAAAATTTATGTAATTTGTTTCGTATAAATTACGTATGAATTTATCATCAGCAACAATTTTTTTAACCAAAATATTAAAAAAAAAATCGCTGAAGTCGAGTTTTGAACTCAGTCTTTCAGAATCGGAGTTCAGCATTTTACCAAATTGCCCAAATCGGATACGATACCCGATTATCAATTTTAGTCCATACAAGGTACAAGTTCTAAAAGCATTCCGTTTTTATCTTCATTACCAGCCAAATCACAAATAAATACACAAAAATTCCACTCTATATTATATTGAAATATTTCTTTTATCATTCAGTTATAATATTAAATTGAGGAGGTTTAAATAAATTAAAGCCATTTTAAATAAAAATATTAGCAGTGTGACCAGATTTGGCGACTCATCGCCAATTTGGCAATTTTTTACTTGTCTTGGCGACAAAATTTTTAGGTTGGCGACTGGCGACTTTTTTGGCGACTTTCAAGAGATTATTTGGCGATTTAACGATTTGTATAGAAATCGCAGAGAATTGCCATGATTACTTTAAAAAATAACAATCTAATTCTCCATTAGAAAAACAAATTAGTAATCTATTTCTTAGCTGACATAAAGGTAGCATGTTTATGTGAAAAATCAAGAACAAAATTAGTAATTGGTTACATTTGATATTATTCTCAGCATACGAACAAATTTTCCCGAAGAAACATTCAATCTGTAAAACGGTGATAATGCAGTTTAGCTCACATACTCTAGAACAGTAAAAAAACAACAAATTTTTACATTTTTATCTTGTCGATGATTTATGTATGCATTTTAGATAAGCGGAAAGCAAAAAAAAACAGGTTTTTTATAGTAAATTTTTTTTATTTTTTCGGTATTTACGCAAAAAGATAATCATAAAATAATCAGAAGGTACCAAAAGCATATAGTACAGAAAATCATGATGATATATATGTGGCAGACAGTATAAACGGATTGAAATCGGAATTTTTTTACTTAATTAATAAGTACCGAAAGCATATATAGTACAGAAAAACACGATGATATGTTTGTATCCTACAGTATATTTGTGTTGTTTAATAATTGTTTGTGTATCATCGTGTTGTTCTGTACTGTAGTACTGGCACAATAATATACAATCTCAAGAACTAAAAAAAAAAAAAAAAAATTCGACCATAAATCAATTAACTTTTTTTCTATTTCTGCTCTTCAAAAATGCATACAATAATCATCAAACTCATCAAGAAACGATTGTTTTATATTTATGAGGTGTTTTAGAGTGTGTGAGCTAGACTGCATGATAACTTAATGAAAAAACAATTGTGTATTGAAAAGACTAAAATAAAAATATTTAATTTGACGTTTTCTATTTTTCGCACTACGCCGAATCATCACTGTTTTCCGTAATTCGTATACATAAACCGTGAACTTTGAATATTTCAACTGTTTTGTAATAAATAAGACCCATATCCATCCATAAAACAAACATAACTGCTCAATTTTTATCGGTGTTATAGTAGTTATTGTTGTTTCGATTACTGTAGAGTAACAGCTGATATTTGTGTTTTAAAGTTATAAGCAACTACAAGCCTTGGAACCAACGGATTATGCATTTATGTCGTAAATGGTTATTCAATTTTTGGCGATTTCATTGGCGATTTTAATGACACCTGCTGGCGACTTTTTGCTACTTAACGTGCAAGCGGTGGAGACATCATACTCAACTGATCTGGTCACACTGAATATGAGACTGATTTTATAAAAGAAATATTTAAATATAATTTAGAGTAGAATTTTAGTGTATTTATTTGTGATTTGGCTTGTAAAGAAGATAAAAACCGGATGCTTTTAGAACTTGTACCTTATATGGACTAAAATTGATAATCAGGTATCGTATCCTCTCTGGCCAAGTGGGTAAGATGCTGAGTTCCGATTCTGACGGACCGAGTTTAAAACTTGACTTAACCATTTTTTTTTTAAGTTAACAAAATTGCTCCCAATAATAAATTCATACGTGATTTATACGAAAAAAATTACATAGTTTTTTTTTTTATAGTATCGGAAACGTATTTAGAGACGTATTTAATACGTCATTACTCGAGTTAGGGTAACCTAAAAAAACATTTTTACATGTAGGCTTATAGAAAAGTCACTTACATTTCAAATAAAAAAAAACGGCATAATGAAGTTCCTTTCTTTTATATAAAAGAATGTTACAAAGTAACATTGTGTCAAAGTTTAAGAGAGTCCTACTGCAAATTTTATTAAAAAAAAAAACGAATGCGTCGCGTGTGACACTTAGCAGAAGTAAGAGCTTCGAATATAGTTGAAACACGTATATATTAAAAGGAGAGCAAGAGTTCGCGAGTGGAAGAAAGAGGGGTTGAAAATCGAAAAAGAGATAGGAAAGAAAATTTTTTTGAATAATTTTAGCACATGCACAACAATTTTCTAAACAGACAATGATTTTTATGTATTCTGTAGTAATTATTACATACATTTATAGGCAATTGATCCAAAGTCATTTAGTATACCTACTGACACCTCTCTATTTGTAAGCAGCGATTGTTTCTCCTATTAGAAAACGCATAAAAAATTTTATTTTTGGTTAAGATATAGCCTATTTTTTAATATTTGGAGATTACGTAATATTATGGAAACCCGTTGAATATTAGCTGTCTGCATGGATCTGCCGTGCATGCACAAATTTTTTGACAATTGCTTACTTTATTAAAACAAATACAATCACTAGTCTCTGTGTGTATTATATGTATACACATATACATGCACACTCACATACACACCTTACACACAGCATACGCTACACATGTACACACGCGGTAATATTCGTTATACATTCAAAAAATACATGTGTATGTGGCGAGATCCGAGGACGACCGATGAGACTCGAGCGTCACCAAGTCCCAGTATATATATATATATATATATATGTATATACGTACGTGCGTGCACTGAGAGACCAATTTGTTACAATAAACATGATATGCTAACTATTGATATACCCACTCAATTCATCAACGTAATATATTAATAGTTAACATATCATGCTTACAGTGAACACATTGGTCTTGCAGTGTACGTACATACGGACGTTCGTACGCAATAAAATTGATCATTTATTAGCAAATCTTGCTGTTATCGACAATTGAATCTGGATGTGTCGCGTTTGGAGCTGACACGCTTACCCACTGCACCAAGCCTGCTTTAACACGATTTTGCTTGAAATATGTATTAAAGTTATATAAGTTCGGACAGACATCAAGATGATGTCTTACTAATAATGTCTTACTAATATCTTAGAGTTATCATTAAACGAAGTCTTACAGATATCTTTAGAACATCGAGCATATAATATCTTTTTCATGATATTATTTGTACTGATATCTGCACCTTATCTTTCAGACAACTTTTACTGATATCATTAGAAAATTTTTGGAAGATACGGTATATATATCAGTCAAATGATATCATGTGAAAGATATAATATGCGACTTCGTTTTGTTGTCTTTCCGAACTCATATAACGCATATTTTAAGCGAAATCGTGTTACAGCAGGCTTGTTGCAGTGGATGAGTGTATCAGCTGTAAACGCGACTGATCCAGGTTCAATTTCCGATGACAGGGAAACCTTTTAATAAATGATTAATTTACTTTTAGATATCCAGCATCTTAAAATATGATGTACTAAACAGCTTTTATTGTTATACGGTTGATTATTCCTAAAGATATGTTCTGCAATCAGTGAATAATGAAAACAATTCACGTTTCACGTTTACTACATCACAGAAACAAATATTAAAAAACATTTTATGAATACTTTTTTCGTATCGTTTACTTTAGATACAAATTTTTCTCATCACAGGAGGGAATATTTTTTAATTTTTTATTTAATAGGTACTTAATTTAAAAAAATTAACTTTTTTCTATTATTTAAATGCGAATTATATATAGTATAATTTTCTCATTATCAATTGATATTTAATGATAAAAATTATAAAATAATTTACGGTGGCACAAAAATTATCACTGTCGATAATATAGACAAGATTATGACATTGTAATAACAGTTATGAAAATGTTCTCAGTTTGTTATCAATAGCTGATGTCTTTTACAGACAACTCATATCTATACGATATGATGGCGATGGCAATTTGGCGTCAATTTTTCATCCATACGACACACAGTGGGACCAAACGCGATTTTTTGTGTCAAAATAAAATAGCAGCAGCTTTGATTATCCAATCAAGATGCTTTTTTTTGGAGCTTCAAGCTAAAACACTATAGTATATAGAAAAAGTGGTCCGAACTGAAAAAAACGGTGAATTGGGGGTGAAAACCCCCCCTAAAGGCACCCCCTGAAGCATTCTCTTCAGAAGATCAATTGATTTTTAAAAAATAGATGGAATTTTTGTTATGTAAATAGTGTCTATATAGGTTAAATGGGCTGCTGAACACAAATTCGACAATTACAGCTCAAAATTCAAATGGCGGATCCAATATGGTAGCAACGAAAATTAAAAGTCTGCCAAAATTTTACAAAAATTAGTGTATAAGGGTTTTTTGGGGTACTGAACACGAATTAAACATTTACAGTTTAAGATCCATAATGACGGATCCAATATAGCGGCCAAGAAAATTAAAAGTCAGCCAAAATTTTACAAAAAATAGTTGATAAGTGTTTTTTGGGCTGCGAAACACGAATTTGACATTAACAGTTCATACTTTAAAATGACGGATCCAATATGGCGGCCAAGAAAATTAAAAATCGGCCA
>JAPYYV010015760.1:0-13116 GCA_030522625.1 Copidosoma aretas
TTCTATTCAAGAAATATCGTAAAAGAACCGTTAAAATGAAAATTTTTGTTTCCTGACTGTCACTGACGTCACTCGCCAGTCACATGACCCTGGGAGATAGAAAATATAGGTATTGTATCTTTGTATTCTCCCACAGTTCTAATAAATTACAGAGGGTTCAACAAAAATTTTTTGTCAACCGTTTCACTTGAAGTGAAATGCTCCTATATATAGATATATGTATGTGTGGGTTTGTGTGTGTCCATTATTACATACATATGCATATGTAGCCCACTTAAGTGATAATTTGGGATGTTGTCATCGATATAAAGAATGAAACTCATGTGCTTGGTCGTTTTTATACATTTCTCATTCTTTTATAACAATAAATAATGAAGAATGTGATAATTTGTTATATATATACCCTGATTACATATATATAATGATGGATGATACCTCGGAGGGAATCGGATCCTTTTAGCCTATGATCTTACGAACAAAATAAGTCCAAATTCGAATTGATTGAGTAAAAATTCGCGTGAATCACGAATTTTGATAATTTTTCCGGCTTCCTGAATCACTGTCGCCAGTTTTCTGCTGCCTTGCGTGCTGTACCTACGGTGATCCAGGTGCATCTCAACTTTGGTATATTAAATATAAAGATACCGTCTAATAATTACCATTACAGTTTAAAAATTTGTAAAGTAACAGTTGTCTATTCAGATAAAAGATATATCATGGTAGTTATAAATATGCCAACTAATTTTCTTTCAATATACGTGCATGTTAACAGTTATAAATCCTTCTCCCAGTGTGCGAATTTGTAATCAGGGACCCCAAAAACCCCCGTAAACCAAATTTGGTACAAATAGGTTAATTTAAAAAAAAAATGTCCGCCATCTTGTATCCGCCACTTTGAATTTGGCAAATCTAACTCTATATTCGTAATTAACGACCCCAAAAACCCCCGTACACCAAATTTGGTACAAATCGGTTGATTTTTGATAATTTTGTCGGCCATCTTGGATCCGCCATTTTGAATTTGGGAAATCTAACTCCAGATTCGTAATCAGCGACCCTAAAAACCCCCGTACACCAAACTTGGTACAAATTGGTTGACTTTAACAACGTTTTTATGCATACACTGTAATGTGACTATCAAAATTCGCTATATATATACATAAACAAAATATATATACAAAGTCGTCACAGGACTGAGGGAAACGGATTTTTGTAGGTTATGGTCTTAGGAGTAAAATAAGCCCAAAATTAATTGAATTGATTGAAAATTAGCGGGAAGCGTGAATTTTTATAATTTTTTCAGCGTTTGGGACCACTGTGCGCCGCCACAGTGGTCAAAATCAGGTTTTTTTTCTCAAAATCGTAAATCTCTAAAACGGAGTAAGGTACGATGATAAAACTTTTTGGCGCTTGTAGCTTATTGAATTGGCAATACAGGAAAACTATAGTCAACACTACCAAGCCGTTGCCTAACCTACAAAAAATGTAAGAATAATGTAAAAAAAAAAATTATCAACTAAAAATCGTAAATATCCTTAAAAAAATCCAGTATTATAAAACTTTCTTTAGCTAGAAGCTTATACATCAGGGAGAGCTAGAAAATCTTGAGTAATATTTTCCAGTTATATCCTAACTTACAAAACTGTTAAAATCACGTGAAAAATCATTATTTTTTGAACAAAAGTCGTAAATCTCCCTAACAACTCAATATTGTAACGTAAACTTACTGTAATTTGTGAATGTTATGTAAGAAAATTAATATATAGTATTAGTAACATTATTAAGTCATTTCCTAACCTACAAAACTCTTAAAATCAAATAAAAACTGGTAATTTTTCGATTAAAATCGTGAATCTTCTGAAACAATAGATACAGTACTATTTAAATTACTGTCACTTACAGCTTCCGTATTAAATAAAGTAGAGAAAGTACAAATAATATTTTGTACCCATAACCTAACCTACAATTTAGTCAAAACTACGTTGAAAATAGTTATTTATTCAATTAAAATCGTGAATCTTCCCAACAAAAAAAATATTGTAACATAAAACTTACTGCAACTTGTAGATGTTATGTAAGAAAATTAATAAATAGTATTAGTAACATTATTAAGTCGTTTCGCAACCTAAAGAACTGTCAAAATCGAATAAAAAATCGTAATTTTATCAATTAAAATCGTGAATCTTCCGAACTAATGGATTCATTACTATTAAAATTACTGTAGCTTTACAGCTTTCGTATTAAGCAAAGTAGAGAAAGTACAAATAATATTTAGTAGCCATTACCTAACCCACAAATGTGTCAAAACCACGTTAAATATGGTTATTTATTGAATTAAAATCGTGAATCTTCCCAACAAATGAATATTGTAACATAAAACTTACTGTTGCTTGTAGCTTTCGTATAAGAAAATACAGAAATAGTATAAGAAACATATGTGAAGCGTGTCTTATCCAACAAAACTGTGAAATTTTCCTGAAAAACGATGATTTTTTTAATTAAAATCGCGACTTTTCTGGACCAGTAAGTTCAGTACGTAATGTAGCTTGCAGCTTTAATATAGTATAACATGATAACAGGATAGACGAAATTGTTCAGCCTTTTTCAAATTTTTAATAGTATTATTATATGCAGCGTAGTATTTGAACAATAGTCACAGTAATTATAAAAAGTTTGCATAAAGAGTATACAAGGAAAACTTTATAAAAAAGTATAAAGACGGTCGACTTGAACACATATTTTTATTGCGTATTAGCACATTGAATGGGTGAGTATGAATTTTGAAGTGCGATTACAAAAGCAATTAGAAAGGAAAACAGTGCGTTTATGGGACCAATGGATAAGCAGAGAATGCAACCATAATCAGTGCGTTCATTATGATAGAAACCAAGGATTAAAGCATCCTTGATCTATGAGCACAATAGGACAGGTAATCAAGGCTTGAAACAGCCCTGATGCGTAAAACTAAAAGTTAGATTATAATAATCAGGGATAAAAATGTATTACATATACATGTAATACATGATACGTATTTAGTAAATATGTAATATGTGTAATATAGAGTAAATTTCTAGGAGATGGATTACATATATATTACATGTGTACTACATACGTAGTACATATTTATACGTGCCAAAACGCAAAAACCCATGTAACATGACAGCATTACTTACTAATTACATTGATCAATAAAATTTCCTTTCGTATCTCTTATGACATCGTTTGCCGAGGACAGGAATAGCAGTATAATTCAAATCATTTCAAAGAATATAAAATAAGATGACAAAATTAATTTACTTTAAAACCTTTAACTGCGAGATAGAATACTTATTAATATTGTAAAACAGCTGCTTCGAAATATACTTAATGAAGTTTTTTCTTGTTAATCCTGATTTACATCGGTCACATTTACTGCATCAATACTGAACCAAGAATATTAAGTTTTTCTTGGCGTTTAAAAAAATTTTTTTTCCAATTGTATTACAATATTCAAGTATACTATTTAATCATCACACGCATTTTTTTAATTATATTTAGCACGTCTTTTTTTCAACTTATATAGATATGTTGAATAAGTGGTATTTTTTTTTAACATACAAGCTTATCCGAAACCTATCCGTGTCTGATCATTATTGATGAATTACCTAGTATACATAACTTCAGAGTATCCTGCTACTATAAGTAACATTTAATTATAAAATTCTATACGAAATGTAGGAATTTAAATACCCATCTTGAGTTTGAACGGATTATGTAAAATACATTTTTGTATATTCAGTATGTATTTTATATTAGGCAATCTTTTGAATAAATATGGAATATACAGAGACAATAAGCATGGAAGTTTTGGTTTTGAATTAGTTTATGTATTTATATTTTAAGTAAAGAGAGAATATGTTTTGATGTAAACAATTTTTTTTTTATTACAGCAATATAGTATAGTTTAAGTGAAGCCTTTTTTCAATAAGTATAAACAAACTATTGAGACTTTAAGTGTGGAATTTAGATCAGACATAGTTGTATGAAAAAGATTAGTTCAAACGAACTTGTGTAAAATTTAGAATTAGGATTGATTTGCATTTTTTTATGTAAAATCTTAAATAGGCTGACAGGTGATAAAAAATATAATGAAATATTGTGTAATATTGGAGGCTTAATTTCATGAATCCGTATTCTTTCAAGTAATTTCTCCAACTTTTATAACAAACACTATGGAAACTGTATCCACATTAAATTATGAATCAGGAATAACAACAGCGAATCATTGTATTTTACTGAGCATGTACTTTCATTCGATGTTCGTGTTAAAGGGTTTACAAAGAAATAGATAGTCCACTATTTTGTGGTAGTTTTACTTTCTATTTTGGAATGACGTCATTGAGCTTCCTGCATTTTACTTATCGTACTATTTAAATTTATGTTCATATTATAGTGATTGTACAAGATTTAGATGGTCTGCCTTTTTCTATCAGTCGCCATTTTAAACAAAAGATAACAACACGTCTGACTACTCTAATCAGCATATCCTTTGCTTTCATCAATACCCATACTATAGTATAAAAATAGATGGTCTGCCATCATTTATTGGTCGACATTTTAGATTTGAAATGACGTTATGCGACGTAGTGCATCCTACTTGCCGTACCGATTTATTTGATACCAATATTGTGCTGGTTGCAATAAAATGGATGGCCTTTTATTTTGTATCAGCCGATATTTTAATTTTAAAATGGCACAACACATTAAACTCTACTCTTCTTCAAACTATTTCGTTTGATGACAATGATATCAGGATTTCAGATGAATAGGTAATCCACCATTTTTTATTTAAAGTTATGTAACGCAACCGTCTGTATTCTACTTGCGGTACCCTTTTATTCGATATCCATATGATGGGTAGTGTAGAAAAATAGGTGGTTCACTATTTTGTGGTAGTCTCCATTTAAAATTAAGAATGTCATGATACATCTTTTAATACTTTACATTTTGTGGCCATTGCTTTCATAGTCATTTTAGATGGGTCACAAAGAAATAGATATTATGTATACAAAAATGATAAAAATCATTCATGATTCCTA
This sequence comes from Copidosoma aretas, assembly GCA_030522625.1. Taxonomy (NCBI): domain Eukaryota; kingdom Metazoa; phylum Arthropoda; class Insecta; order Hymenoptera; family Encyrtidae; genus Copidosoma; species Copidosoma aretas. Next base: position 5,079 of record JAPYYV010015760.1, read on the forward strand.
AGGTTCAGACGCCTATAGTTCTATTGCTATCTAGAATGAACATAATTCTCAAATTATGTGACCATGAGAACCTAAAGAAACATTTCTTTGTGATTTGTTAAATTTGTTAGTCATTTCTGTAAACAATTAGGCTATGCTGGATTTTAGGGCAATTTATTTTTCTTCCTCCCTCCCTCGCCTTCCCCAGCCGTAGCACATTTTTGGACTAATTTTCTATCAATCTTTTATCTCAAGATTTTAACACTTTATTATAGTGATATAATTTTGAAAAAACTATGTCTATTTCTTTCCACTGTGCAACATTAGTAAAAAATTTGAAGAACGACTCTCAGCCAACAAAATAAGCCTTAGTTAGTAATTGTAGGGCAGCCTTCCTAGCAACACATTTGATATCATACTACTGCGTTTTCAGTCAACATTACTATTATTGCAAGAAGTGTTTAATGTACAACGTCATGTAACTCATTAGTAACTTGTATATGGGCAGTTCTGTTGTAACCGGTTAAAATTAAAATTGCAATATTTAATTTTTAAAAGTTTAGTTTTTGAATCTTTATTTGTTGATTATCACTTATTAGTACATAAAAACAAGTATCTGGAATTAATTAAGTACAAAACCTTTGTATAAAAAGTTTTACGGAATCTTGTTAAAACAAAACATCTGTCACTAAAAAAAAATGTGAGAAAAACATTGTATTTACCTGTATGAGTAACAGAGTGGTGGGTCCAGGGGCCGACAGAAGTGACCAAATTTTTGTACACACGAAAATTCAAAATTAAAGTATGTATCGAATTGAGAGATAAAAACTTTCAACTGTGGCCTGTGCGTTTGTTTTGTTTTAATGTAAGATTAAAAAATCAACCTCTAAAAAACATTACGAAATACAGCAGTATCGTTTTCAAAGTAATTTCTACTATTATCGATGTTTCAGTTCAAATCGTGGGACATTTAGCATATGATAAAACTCTTGCTTATGTCGTCTTTACTTGACCATGCATGTGCGGAATATGGCAGGAAAGCTTCTTTTTTCCCCCGTAGGAGCTTTTATATGCGAAATTGAGATTAGGATAGGGCACAGAAGTGACATTTTGACTGTATTTTTTTTTTTTTTTTTTTCAAGAAGGAAGCACGATATCAGCGGGTAATTTTTTTCAACGAGAGTTCAACATTTTTAATGTAACTTTACGTAATAAGAACATTTACATTTAGTTTTATGCAGTAGCGTGAGCTCTTGAAAAGAAGTGAGCCTCTTATGGCAAAATCACTCATATAGGAGTGACAATTCCACAGACTATATTCTAATACGCTACTATTTTGTCCATTAATTTTAAGCAAGTTGCAAAATATCATTTAATTCGGTTGTTCATAACTTACAAGAAAGCTCTTTTTTGATTACACAGTTTTAAGTTGTTGGTGATCAGTCGAGGGAGGGACGTAGAAAAAATGTTGGTATTATTTTTCCTTCAGTAATTTTTTAGCAACATTTTGCTGGTCTGGTGTGCCAGTCTTATCACGCTCAATGTACACAGTACAATGATTAAAATTTAGTACTGAATACTTTTTTTAACTGAATGACCCTATCTGAGAATTATTATCTTGAACACTAAATTATTACAGTATGTGAACTATGAAGTCAAAACCCATTAGTGTTGTTCTAATAGGCTATAATTGAAAATTATTAGTGTGATTAATAATTTTATGAAACGAAATGAGTCAGCAAGCAAATTATTTTTAAGGGAGAGGGAAAAGATTAAATTATTTTAGATCTAAATTTTTCTAATCAAAGGATTGTATTATCTGTTGAGCGCGAATATGTCTTCTTTTTTGTCGACACTATTATTATCCTGTTTTATGTATATAATTTCAGAAATACATCTCTTGTGAAAACGAGGTTCTTGATCCAGAATTTTTGTATTATCAAAATCGACCAGAAGATTGTATTTTTTTATGTGAGAATACGACGGATTCTCCACTCGTGTTTTTCGTATGCCTATTGACTTGAGTTTTTATAGCTCTTTTTGTTTCTCCTGTATATGATGCTGAACATTTTTTGCATTTTAATTGGTAGACTACACGTGTCTTCTTCCATTTATCAGTTTCGTCCTTTCCTAGGCGTATGCTATTGTTAAGCTTATTGTTAATAGTAGAAAAAGTTGAGATGTAGACCGTCAATATCCATGAAACTTTTTTTTTTATTGATTTTGAATCTCATGTGTTAATCTTAAAGTAAGGTTGTAAGCATCGAAAGATTTTAGAATTTGTTAATGTGTTCTTTGTTGACACACATAATAATGTCATCCACGTTACGGAAATAGAACGTAGGTATGTAGTTAAATTCATTTTTTTAAATAGATAAACAGAGTATTTGAGGTCATCTATTGTTTAGTCTTTGAAAAGAAGAGAAACAGGGAATCCCATTGTAATTCCAAAAATTTGTTTGTAATACGATTATCAAATAAAAATCAAGTGTTATCGGACAAAAATCGAACGCAATCTTTAATTGCGTCAAGTCGAATCTTGCATTTAATACCTCTATTATTGGCTCGACGATCAATACTTGTCAGAACGAAGTCAAAAGAATATTTGTAAATAATGAACTTCCATCAACGGATATCAATCTGCAATTTTGATCTATTTTTATATCTTTTGAAATTTGTTCTTTGGCTTGAAACTGTTATCAATAGAAGATTTGAAAACATTGACGCAAGTTTCGATTTCGTCTTTCAAATTTTCTTTCAAGTCATCTCTTAGGTCTAAAAAAATATAGCATATAATCTTATAGACGGAGATTTATTATTATTATTATCCAGTCCCAATTCCATGAAAAAAATTTAAATACATTTTAATACATCTTGTCTATCAGTAACTATTAAGATTAACACATATAATTGAAAATAAATAAAAAGAAATTTATCGATATTTAACGCCTACAACATTACACTCTCTACTATTAACAATAAGTTTAACAATATCATATGCTTAGGGAAAGACAAAACTTATAGATGAAAGGAGACAAATGCAGTCTACAAATTGAAATACAAAAACTGTCCAGCGTCATATACAGGAGAAACATGAACAGCTATAAAAACTTAGGTCAATAAACATAAGAAAAACACGAGTTAAGAATCTGTCGTATTTGCACATAAAAAAAAAACACAATCTTCAGTTCAACTTCGATAATACAAAAATTATGGATAGAGAACCTAATTTTTACAAGAGATATATTTCTGAAATGATATCCATAAAACAAGATAAAAATAGTGTCAATAAAAAAGAAGACATATTAGCCTTTGACATACATTCCTTTGATCAGAAAAATTGTGATTAAAAATAATTTTATCTTTTCCCTCTCCCTTAAAAATAATGTACTTGCTGACTCATTTCGTTTGATGAAAATATCTATCACACTTATAATTTTCATTTATAGCCTATAAGAATAAAACTAATTGGTTTTGACTTCATAGTTTACATACTGTAATAATTTAGTGTTCAAGATAAGAATTCTGAATCAGGATCATTCAGTTAAAAAAGTATTTAGTAATAAATTTTAATCATTGTACTGAGTATATTTAGCATGATAAGGCTGGCACACGTGACCAGAAAAACGTTGCTCAAAAATAACTTAAGGAAAAATAGTACCAACATTTTTTCTACATTTCTCCCCTGACTTGTGACCGACAACTCAAAACAGTACAAGACGATAAAGGCTGCTTATGATAATTAATATTTTTTTTAATAAATTTTTTTACAAGTCTATGAGATACCTACATCATCTGGCAAGGGTTCAGGCCTGCACGGGATAACTCTACACAAGCACTCTACACCACATAATTATAACTATATATATAAGAGTGGAACCATGTAAGATATAGGTAGGCTTGGACCCTTGCCCATCATCTTATACAGTACTTTGCCTTAAACACAATTTAAAAAAAAACTCCAGTCAAAAACTATTTATTCTGCCTAAAAAGATTTTCCGCCTATTACACTATTCTGTGTTTTTGTGTAAAAGCATATACTAACACTCTTCGCAGCCGGAAGTTACTGCAGAAGTTGCTAAATTAACTTTAATTTATTTGTGGAAACACTTCGATTACTGGTCAGCAGTACTTTTAGTACATACTCTACTGTTTTAATATTATTTTAAGCTTTTGATGTATTATTCGTATCCAATTTTTTACATTTGTCTATTTATGTTTATCATAGAGCGCAATGAAAGGGACTATAGCACCACAAGATAACACTTTCGAGTACGATTGGATGACAAGAAAAATATAAAAAGTTTAAATATTTATTTAGTGTTAGTTTTAAAATTTTAAAAATATAATTTATGTTTGAATATGCGAAGTCAACTTCTGCCGAAGAGGTTAAGACCTTACGTCCCAATACACACTTTTTATAATTTTAGTTTTCGTAAAAAAGAATTAAAAAACTTGATAAAATCAAATGTGCATCCCTGCTAAAAAAAGGGTAGCTGATGGAAGCAGCTCTTGACTTTCTACTCCGTTTTGAAGATTGGTCATAAAAGAGTAATTTTTCACTTATAAAAAAATTCGAATTATTTTTTAAAGATACAGTAATTTTTTGGTCAGTAGTTAACGAAATTTGTACGTTTTCTTCTATAAGTAAATTGGCTCATACAATGGTAAACAACGGAAAATTGTGGTCTACTTAATTGTGTTTCCAACTTTTTATACACAAGGGGCACAAGCTCCTTTATCAAAGGAGTAACCTGTATGTAACTACCGCTATATAGGGCAATTTTCAAAAGCGAAGTACCTTAAATAGCGTTACCAAAAAAGTTTACCAAGTATACAAATCTCATTATGTCAACCCTAGAATTTATGCTGAATTTAATACAATTCATTATTTATTATGAATTGCTGTGTTCATTTAAGTATTTTTTATAATTTAAAAAGAAAAAAATTTTGGCACTTGGAGAAATCTTTCAAACAAATTCAGTTATTCAACTATTTCTTCAAATTTAAATTAGATATTTTTACGGACAGATGCATTAATTCTACTTATATTTTTTATTCAAATAAAAACCCTCAACATAATACAGAGTGAAAATTTAATAATATCATGTGGAATGTGAACAGATATTTTTATGATTGAGAAAATTAAGAATTTGATATACAATAAATTTGATTCACATCGCATTTTTAATTAAAAGATAATTATAAGTAATCAGAAATATTCAAAACATATTTGAATGCTCCATAAATTTACAACTAATAATTTTATGGAAAAAATGGTAAATCATAAGAATCCGGCTGAAAAAAAGTTATAAAAACAAGTAGAGTACAGCACTACATCAGAAACGCTATGTTGTTTTTGAAAAGATACTAGCTTAAATCGCATGAAATCTTCATTCTCGTGTTTGCACAGTGCCTAATAGTGTAGTGAGTTTCATTATGATAGGACGAAAATGTATAAATACTGATGCGTTTAGAACAAAAAAAAAACTTTAATATATAGTGCAAAAAATTAATTATTTGAAACGAATTTCCGATTTCAGACGATTTGTTAAACTAATACCTAAGAACAAGTTTACTCCAAAACAACGTACCAGTTTTACAAAGCACAGAGATTCTAGGTTCTGTAGCGTACGTACACTTTACCTTTGTTGCTTAGAAGTGCGAATTCCTTTTATGCGCGCAAACGCATGAGCATGCACAAATATTACATTTGTTTAAGCATTTTTATAATGATTTTGTGTGCAGTTATAATAACAAATGTAGAAAGATATATTTGAAAAACTTCTGGATTTTTTCATTAATACGATTCAACATAGTCATGTAATTTTAATGGAAAAAAAACTTACGATTCTCAGTTTCCATAGTACTTCACCTTTTTTAAAGGCAGATTCAGGATCATCAGTCAACAAAATATTATCAAAAATAGTTCCATTTTTTACTTGCCATAAATCGAATCCTACCGCACAAATCTCATTTTTCATATATAATTTAGAATCAGGCGTATAATCAGGATTGTCAATTTCTGGGAATTCCCATGGCCCTTTGTATTCGGGATTATCAATCTGTCTTGGTTTCCACACACCCTAGTAATAAAAAATAAATTTTCAGCTCGTGGACAACTGCTTAAATACATTGATATGTATTGCTAAATATGATGTACTCTTTTTGTTTTCAGTTTTAATAATTACAAAATATAACCTTGTATTCGGGATTGTCTATCACAGGAGCTTCCCACTCTCCGTCCATTTCGTCTTCCCAATCTTCTGGTTTAAGAGCATCTGGATCAGGGATATGTTCAGGTTTGTCCCAGTCTTCAGGTTTCTGGTCATCTGGATCTGAAATAGTAGGTCTATCATCCCAATCATCAGGTTTTGATTTAGATGGATCTTTTATTTTTTTTGGTGGAAGGAATTCCCAATCATCTTCAAGTCGACCATTTTCCACTATTTCGTTATCTATTAAAACCTGAAATAGGGATTTAATAAACCGGCATTAAAGTAAATTGAGTATCAAAAAACGTAGTAACAATAAGACATTAAGATACAAACATACGTACAATAACGTACAAAACGTAAAAAAAGTATGAATATCTAAGATTAAAATTGGTTGCACATATATTTTAAGTGAATATGTGCGAGTCATGTACGCTACTCAAGTAAAGTTTTGAACAAAAATTCTAAATTGTCGGACATAATTAATGATGTATACATAAAACCTTGAATCCATAACATAAATACTCATTAACTAATGGAAATAAGAGGAACACTCGCTTACACAGAATCAAAAACAAATATTTATTATGATATATATTAGAATAGAACAGCAGAAATGGCTTAAAATAGCTAAAGTATGTTAATAAGACGACTGAAATGGGTATGCAAGCAAGTATTTGATACATATTATATCATATACGCAGTTGGACTTTGTTAGTGGATGTGTACGAGTGAGCATGCGCGCGCAAGAGGCTCCGTATAAAGTGACGTGAATTGCGTATTCTAGTATTGGAAAAATAGAATAGTAGCGTTAAATAGTTAGTTGATTGTGTAAGGAAGGAGTTGTTGTGTAAGGTTTATAATAAGTACATAATTTGTAAGCAAAAAGTAAGTAGAAAAGTACAGGTGTGTGAATTAAGGTTAGGGCGATAGGATAACAGACGGAATACAGCGAGCGTAAAGCCGTGGAGGTGAAAATACTAAGTATAAACATTAAGTTTAGAGACATTAAGTGCTATTGAAATAAATAAGGACAAAATTAAAAGTGATGCAACGTCAAAATTGAGGAGCGAAAAAACAACGGAGGCGAAGGAGGTGAAGAAAAGTGGTAGTAAGTCACAAACGACTCTGGACAATCTAGTGAGAAAGTAGCAGTCGACGATATTTCCAGTATTGCAGGTTTAAGGAAGTGCGAAGAAAGATTAAAAATAGACATGGATAGGTCGGTGCGTGAAAAAGTAAGAGCAGAAAAAGTAAGAGCAGAATCAACAGATTTAATAAATGATATGTCACGAAGGTTAAGGCAGCCGGGAAAAGGATAGAGAGTATAGCTGTTAACGAAGCCGAAAGAGAAAAAAGGCTAGGAAAGGTAGAGCGCGCGGTACTGGAATACGAAGGGCGGGAGGGGGGCGCCGCACAGTGGGGAAAAACATACTTTTTTTGGGCAAAAAATCTGCCTTGACCACGAATCTCAACCAATTTCGAATTTTTTTTTTTTTTAATTTTTGTTAGATGATTGTCTTAAACGTATCACTGCAACTTTTTTAATTATGAGGGATCATAACCTCAAAAAAAATATGGGAAGTTGAAATTTTCACAATCTCTATGTAAAAATTTTGAAAACAGGTACATGTGGTATAGCTATCATATGCAATTGATTGAAAATAGTTCCAATCGCCATTATTCAACTAAATATTGTATTTATTCGTCAACATAACCTAAAAAAAAAATTTTAATCCTTTGTATAAAAAAAATTTATATTTACCACAAATTACAATCCATTTCAATTTTCTTTTTTCTAAATACTTGTTAGACAATTCTCTTGAACTTATTATTATCATTTT
>JAPYYV010015763.1:0-11694 GCA_030522625.1 Copidosoma aretas
CCGGGCCCCGGCGGCCCCCCCCCCCCCCCCCCGCCTAATAGCGCGCCGGGAGAAGTGAGTCAAGGCTCCTCCGCGTCCCCCTTTCTCTCTCTCCGCCCTGGGGCATACACTCGCGGAGGCGCGCGCCGCGCGTGCGATCCGATCGACGCCGTTCCGCGGTGCGGCGAGAACTTGCCTCCGATGACGTCGGCCTGAGCTTACGCGTGCGAATACTTGCGCCTTGGATGTTGATGCAATTATTCTTGGCCCGCTTGTTCGACCCCTGGCTACTTTTTCGCGAAACCTTTGGTTTTTTACCGATTGATTGCCGACGTGTGTTTTGGGGCACAAAGTTCGAGAACTCGCAAGTCGCGGTGCTTGCGCGCGCGTTCGCGAGAGAACTCGGATGATAACGGTTCTTGGAGGCGCTTGGCGACGAAACACGCGGAGGCTCGCAAGTCTGGTTCGTCGCACCGCTCCGATCCACTGGGTGAACGATTCAAACGACCAATCGAACGCGCACGGCGGGTCGAAACGGCGTGTTTTGCGGCCAACGGGGATATATAAGAGCCGTCGAGCTATTTTCGCGCGTAATGTACATTATACGTATGCGAATCGTTGAAAAAAACTCGGAGGGGGGGGGGGGGGCAACGCTTTCGTGATTCGGCGGGGGCAAAGTTTTTTTTCTTTTTGTTCCTTTTCCGTTGTACACGCGTACGGAGAGTCGCGCGGCAGCAGCCTCAATCCTCATCGTTTGAAATCCAGCCAAGAGTCCCGAACCGCGTGCCCACGCTTGTATAAGTGCCGAGCGGCGACGGCGGCGGCTTATCGCGATCTCGACGAAAGCTCCTCGCGGCGACTTTTGCCGCGTTTCTCCCTCCCGTGCGCTCCGTGCTTTCGTTCGGTGCATAATCGCGCTCCATTGTTTCCGCTCGAGCGTGAAATCGTATTTTGCAATACGTCGAGTCGCGAGCGCGGCGCGGGGCAGGAATTTTTCGTTCGCGTGCATTTGTTATCGCTCGAGCGAGGCGAAATGCTGCAGGGCATCGCCGGAAAAGCATCGGTTCATCGATGGGCAGAGATTTCATCATCAAAATAGCAGACTATAGAATTGTCCAGTGAGCTTATGATCTTTCGCGAAACTTTACCGCGAAAGACGAGCTTGAAAGAGACTCAAGCGTGCTGAAGCCAAATGCACGTGCGAGATGTATATTTGCAAGATTACCGCCTTGCATGCAGGCTTATAACAAAACGTGAACATCGCACTGTACAGCCTGCACGGTACGACGAACGAATAATTTTATCCGCATCTGTCAACGTACAATCGTCGTAGAAACAAAAGGCGTTGCTGTGTAACACAAGTGGGTGGCCCGGCACTTCTTTATCGCATATATATATACAACGCGCGCCCGCGCGCTCGTTACGTAAGTAGAACAGGCGCATATTCAGTCGGACATTTACATTTCGCGCTCGGCTTCTTCCTGCCTTCGGATCTCCCTTGGTATAATGGCAGTTTGGATGCTTGTTTGCGGGCGTGCGTCTTCGGGATCGCGGGCGAACCGTTGGGCGTGCAATGATCGATCAAAATTAGGTCGAGCCTTTTCAACTTCATTCGAAACCGCGATTGCGTTCGAACGTCAACGTTTCTTTTTCGCCACGTTCGAAGCAAAGAATCTTTCCGTCGAAGCTGAACGCGCGAGGTGAACAAGAGCAGACCACTGCACGGCCTCGCGCTCGGTCACACGCAAACGCCGCGGATCCGAACGATGACAGCGTTTTTTCAACTCGCGCGAGGCTCGGCGTTTCGCATGCATCACACCAGCCGTGCCTTCTTTCGCACACGCGCGCGCATTGCGGATAAGCGAGCGAGCTTTTTTTTTTCGAGCCGAAGTATATATATATATATATATATATGCTTGTCGTGACCAAAGAAGCATCGCCGCGCGCGGCTGTGTTTCTCTTTTTTTTCGCGCTTGCGCGTTATATATCCACGGCTTTCAAAACGAGCTGATGGTTATAAATACTCGCGCGTCGCAAGGTTCGGCTGTGCCTATTGATTGTCATTTTCTGGCCCAGAGGGCTCGATTCGACAAACGCACGTGTATTACGACGATCTCCGCAAGAGTTGATAAGTATTCGTGAGAGGGTTCGGCCGCTCGAATGGCCATAACAACGTGCGAACAAAAGGAGCCGGGAGAATCGGATCCTTTTGTGAGCGGCCCTATGGAGGATGATGACGTTCGTGTTTTCCCGAACACAATAAGGCGAGATGACGATCGACGGGTGGAGCGAAGGATTCATCGACTGTTTCACACTGTTGGATAATCAGTCGGACAGTACAACGCGCGCGCGCGCAGCATTTCGGTGAAAATCTGCGAAACCAACGCGGCTGTCGATCACTCGGCGTTGTTTCCTTCGTCGGAAGAGACGCTCAGCCATTACCGATCAACGCTATCATCCATTTCTTTTTCCCTCTGTCCTTAACGTGATCGTGCCACGAGCCTCGCCCAACGAGGGATGCGAACCGCCGATCCTGCGCAGCGCCCGATTTTCACCGCCGCATCATCCCGACTTTCGAGGAGAACCGATGCAGCGAAGCATCGTACTCGGGACGACGGAAACAATGCACACCGCGCTCTGCCAAAAAGTTGCCGATGCGCAAGCTCCGAGTAAAAAAGCCGACGCGATTCGTCAAACCGGGCGCCGAAGGAGGATTATTCGAGGCGGATAATAAAGTCTGAGTTATTTGACAAATTGGGGGGGGGGGGGGGGGGGGGAAAAAAAAATAGACGACAAAAGGGAGTGCCGGGGATTGAATGTTGAAAACGCGTTTTCAAACACAGTGAAACAGCGGACAAAGTAAAATTGTCCGTCCGCGATTCGATTGCTATATGGTTTATTTTGACACTCGACTGATACAGGGTACAAAGTGCTAAAACGTCATTGTATTTTTGTTCATTTTGAAGAAAATAATCCTTTAGCTATCTGAAATGTGTTGACCATGCAATGTTTATGAAAAACCGGTTTTACAGAAGTACAACAAATATAATAATAAAAAAAGCTTGGCTCGGTCAACTGTAAAACAGCAGTTTAACTCCACTTTGACTGAAAATCAATCCATGAAGTATCGTCATTTAAACAAATTTCATGGAACCTAAAAAATATCATTTATTAATAAGTTTTTAGCCAAATGATTGAATCGTTGATTTCGTCACCAAACATCTAAAATGAAGACTGTCGCAGTAATTTTTTTTTAATTTTAATCTCCGTAAATCGATGTAATATATTTAGAGAAATAAAATTAGCCCCATAAATTATGAATCGAACAACTTAAAAATAGTGTATTACGCATCCACAGGAAGGGGTAGAACGTCTCATATCGCATGTTTATTGGCAAACTTGATGATCGAGGGCTGTAGATGGAGACAATAATGTTATCTTGGCAACTTATACTGGACGATATATTTTCGATGGAAAGCTCGAGGATTCTTAAAAACTTTTAACGAAACCTTGCGGTGTACTCATAATATATGATCTGTTGAGTGGGAAAATATTCTGATCCAAACACTTCCGGGGTAGAAAAAGTGCTCTCTGAGTTTTTAATGAAAAACTTATTCGATCGTTTATTAAAAAAAAATGTATAAGTATGATGATAAAACGGAATACTATTGCCTGAGTATCATCTTTCATGAATATAATAAACAGCTTTTTTCAAATAAAATAATCAGAATAATATGGATTGCGGATGAATAATCCTTCGATCGCTCGAAAATTTACGCAACATCACTTTCTTTCACTCAGCCGGCGATACATTAATTTCGCAGGATAGGTTGAGAATAATGTAAAAACAATGTTCTCGCGACTAAAAAAATGCGAATCATTGCAGTTATCAGGACAATTTTCAGAAAATCTTTACATCACAATATTAGGCGCATAAAATTCGATCCCAGAGCGAGCACATAGCGTCCTATCTTATAATGTATACCACCGACCCCTGGCAAATTTCGCGCAAGCGCGCGGGTGCAGTTCTTGAGTTCTCGTTTTGGAGCTTCCAAAAGCATAAAACGCCGCCTTCCCACGGAGGAGTAATAGCATAGTGATTTGCGCTACAATGTCATAATGACCGGCTGAGCGAAAAGTGGGCTCGTTATCCTATCGATCGCACGGTGCGGACTTGCAGCCAACTGGTTGTCCGTGGATCTGAGTTTTCACGAGGTTTTGCAAGCAACGGCTTTTATCTTTATTAAAAAAGTGAACGTACGGTTATCAAGCTACAGCTTGAAGAATATTCTCCATCTCTTCTTTTTAAATGATAACGTCGCAAAATACGATGGTTGTGAATAGTGTGATCTTATTTTATTCATGCAGAACCTTTTTTTCATTAGTAATATGTATATTAGTATATTGCCTGTAGTTTAAGTGTTTCCTCTCTCCATCACCTACATAATATGGGTGATCCTAACTCCTGATTTTAGGAGATGATTTTTCTTCTATTGTGAAGCAGTAAAACTGTGCCTTTAATATTGTTTCTATTTATGCGCCCTGCACCTCTCGATTTCTCTGAGGCTTTTCATATTTTTCGTATTCGTTTTGATAAATATTGCCTTTCATTACATTGGCGAATACAAAGCGCAAAGAAATTCAACATTTTTACTTTTGAAGAATTCTAGTGATGTTGTCTTTCAGGAGCAGGACTATTTTTATCTGATGGCTTGTTGTATTGTGATTGTACTTAGGGTACATATTTATGCTTACTGAAATACTAAATATCGTCGCATGGGAGGAAAAAGGTACAATCTCAAATTTTTGCTGAAAAAGGTACTATCTCGGCGAAGCGGGAAAAGGTACTATCTCGTTTTTGGGTTAACAGGTGCTATCTCGGCGCCACAGAAAAACTGCTGTATCTCGGCTTTGAAAAAACGAAATGATTTCGGATTTGCGGGAAAAAGTGGATATCTCTGATATCTCTGTGTGCAAAAAACCAGGGGCCTGATCCTCTAAGCGTATCGTTAGTGAAACAGGCGTATCTCGCTATGAGACACATTATCATCTCGCTGTGGGACAGTATCTGACGGTTCGAAATAAGTATTGGCAGTCGAATGTTTTTAGGAATGGCAGTACAAATAACGAAATAACAATCTGTATACCGCCAAAATTAGTGAGTCTTTAGCTCTGTCACTACGACACAAGCAAAATTATAAAAGTCCACATTGACACAGCATAGCCAGTAATTTTGCTCGTGTCGTAGTGACAGAGCTAAAGACTCACTAATTTTGGCGGTATACAGATTGTTATTTCGTTACTTGTACTGCCATTCTTAAAAATATTCGACTGTTAATGCTTATTTCGAACCGTCAGATACTGTCTCACAGCGAGATGATAATGTCTCATAGCGAGATACGCCTGTTTCACTAACGATACGCTTGGAGGATCAGGCCCCTGGAAAAATAATCAATCTTGCTTGCGTGTCTGACTGACTTTGTGGGTACTGTACTGTTGTATATTCGCCTGCCACATAATGAATTGCGAGCTACTTTCGATTTCCTATCCTCTGCGGGCTTGGTAACACACCTTTTTTCGTTGTAAATATACGTACATAATAATATGTACTCAATATACCCCAAGTGTATAAACAATGGAGATGTTATTGGCACCAAAAAAATTATGTTTCTGTTCAGTAATGGAAATTGTTGTTCTGTAATATATTTTTAAAAATTCGCGTCAAAATGGATGTAAAATTTACGAGTGCATAGTAGATTATGTGGTTTGAAGCTACTTGCTTCTCGTACACAATTTTTGATCAAGCATTTGTAGGAGTGTTTTTTTTTTTTTCGTGAATGTTTGAGGTTTTTTTTAGATTCGATTCGGACATTCGAGATAATTAACAAAATGAATATTACTGGATTAGTAAGTTTCAACAGGAAATACAGTTTTATCTGTATGCTTCTAGCGTTTCTACCACACTTGTAAAATATCACACAGGTTTATTTAAAAACTATTAAAATCCACGATCTGTACAGTCCAATCAATATTATGAAACAAAAACTTCTGCACAAATGTATAATCCAAGTTTCATAATACTTGGTTATTTATGTTCTATTGTGTATGCTTTCCAGGGTTGCATGTTAAAGAGCTACCTTACATAAATTTGTGACTATATCTATGTTTTGAAAAATATCATGCTCATTAATATGATGTTAATTCTACTATTTGGTCCTTGTGTATTTTATTAATAAAGGGTGACATGTACACCAATATAATTGCATCTAGAAATTAATTTAAAAAATTCACTCTATGCAACAGTAACACAGCACAACAAATCGCATATTGTATTACCATGAACTGGAGCCAGTAGGGCTCCACATCATCAACGTCATAATTTATAAAACAAAGTTCTCCGGGCGATGTGCTTCTATTTTCCATTATTCCTTAAGTTAGATGTTTATCATTTGGCTTCCTTTCAAAATATTACAAGTTAATAGTCTCAAATTTGTTTATTTCGTTTCCTAATCTTATTCACTTTTTATAAGAAAATAAAACATTTTTGGAAAACATTATTGTATCTTTGGACTTACCCTATTTGATGAACGATAAAGGGAAGAACCTATAGGGCCAACGAGGCCCTGTTGAACAGCTCCGATATCACCTACGTAGAAGATGGGCTGGTTTGTTGCACTCCTAAGACCCTGCATCAAATAAAAATTATCAACATTATTTTTTGGACATTTTACTAGAGGGTGTAAAGTATTAGAATGAATTTTTAACAATTTTTTGCCAAAACTTGAAAGAAAAATTCACTTACATCGCCTCAAGATCCAACAATTTTTAAGGGTTAAATCAAAATTTCTAACTCATTTACAACCTTATTCCCAAGTATGTTAAAGTGGCTGTAATCTTTTACCTGATATCCATGTTCCAGCTCAGTGTATGACATGACACTGTCATTGAAAATAAAAAAATAATTCACGTTCCAGTGGCGAAACTGCTCACCCTCGATTAGTCAGCAGTTTGCGGTGATGACTGAAACAAACAAATTTTTCACAAACATGATCCTGAAATATAACTTTTATTGCTGTTAAAACCACATAAAACAATGACGTATTGAGACATCAAAAACTCCATTGTGAAATAATGATCATTAGAGACAGTTACTATAGGACACTAGATGATCGTGAGAAACCAATATCAATGTCAAGGCGAGAGTAAAAGGTATTTTTAACATCCAAAGAAAAAGAGAGTGAATTAGTCAGCAGTTATAGATGTGTCTACGAATACTGACATTACTATCGTCACTATCGACTGCCTCGTTTTCCACGCTTATATTACATTTATCCCCAGGACAACCACCGAAAATTCGATGAGTCCAAAGTGTAACGGATCGTGACACTCGGTTATTTATCACTTCACAAACCTTTTTTTCTTTTGATTGTCCAGCAGAATCTCAGTGAAAAACTTATGCACACACACACACACACACACACACACTAAGTACAGTAGTTGAAGGTTGGCGTACGCGAGGAAAACAGGCGCACGTAAGTAAGTAAGTATATACAGCACAGCACAGTGGAAATCTAGTCTATAAAGTAGTAGACTTATATTTTTTCCTGAAGTGCGTCAAAGAGCTCCTGTATAGTGTACAGAGCTAGCGGTGCCACTGTGCAAGTGCAAGCCAGGGGCAAGGGCAAGGGGCAATGAGGCCAATGAGGCATGCAGTCTGACTCAGAGCCCAGGGGGTGTGGGAAAAATATACAGACACCAACCACCAACACACAAACTCCAATATACAATATACATAAGTAAGTAGCATGCATTTATATATTTACGAATACCTATATATATTGTGTGTATTTATTATGTCAGAAGTCAGCTGATCCGTCTTTGTTTTTGTGGCTCAGCAGACGATTTTGTAAACCAAAATAAATTGCGTGCACTACACACACGAAAGAGATATATTGCTTTACCTACATTGCAATATCTATATCAATATACTGGTACATTAACAGAACACTGCTGCTTACTTATGTTGTTCGTATAGTTCAAGTAACTTGATGGATCGATGAACATAAATACGGCGGCTCCTCTAGACCTCTAAGTACTCGAGAGTTTTTCGTCCACAATCAGCCACTATTGAGCCATCACTCTCGATTGCAGGCCAGTGCGATTTCTTGCACACACCCGACCGGGATTGGCGGAACATTTGAATCGACATTGCTATTGCTGGGATGCGCTTATGAAAAAAGGACAATGTGAAACACAACAAACTGTACGGTAAAAAATTTATTTTATCAACCTAGTTGCTTACAAAACTTATAAGCTAAAGCATTAAAATCGCTTTAAAAAGTACTTGGGAGTCCAACAAAAATCAAACATTATTGCGCAAGGTACAACTTATATCACACTACTCCGTTATTATATTACTTTCAAACTTATTATCACTGCAGTTCTTTGTCTAAAAAAATTATTGTAGCTCTACAGATAGTTATTCGTAAATAATTCTGGAGATATTATAAAGTATGACACATATAGTCGACTTAATTTTATTCCATGACAATATTGTGAATCTTAAACAGAGAAGAATTATTTAGTCTTATCCTAACATCAAATATTGCCAGTGGTTACTTGATACAAAGGAATCACTGGACGATTAATCATGGAAGATATTGGAATAATTATAATTAATAGAAGCTCTGATAACCAAAAATTGCATTTCTTGAAAAATGAAAAATCCATTCCTCAGAAAAAGTCTTTGCATGAATATTTAAGTCAAAAAGATGACTACAAAGACATTTTTCCCCGATTAATGAACATAAAGCGTAACTTACATCAATTGGTTACTGTTCATTTCTGTAGATAACATCCAAAAATTTAAAATAACATTGACATTAATATCAGTTGTCTTGGTAAGTGAAAAAGGTATTCACAAAATAATTGAATCTTCAAATTTAATACTTGGTATCTTAAAATTGTGTTGTTGACGTTATACTAACATACAAAATTTCTCGGGGTATTTCGTGGAAAAATTTATTAAAACCATTACCCTCAGTGTCAACACACCTTTAAATTTTAGTGACAATGAGAGGTACGATAGTAACATTTGGGGAACACCAAGCAAAAATTTGAAAACAAAAGTTGACGTATAGTAAATCCTATATTTCATGAATACTGTTAAATAAAAGAGCCACAAAGTCAATGAATGGTAAAAAGTATTCTACATGCACCAATAAAATCGCAATTAGTCGTCAATGAAACCAGGCTGAATTATAGTTTGAATCACAAATATCTTTCATGACGATTTTTTGTTTCTTTTCTACTATAATGTTGTGCACGATTTGACTTCTTGCTTGTAATGAAGACTTTTTTGAAATAATAAACTATCTATTTACAATAAGCTTTTCATTAAGTATAGATCATTTTTAAAATCATTGTATAGAGTATCAAATTAAAAATAGTACACTGAGAATTAAAAATTACTAGTTTGAAAATTATACAATAAATATTAGTCTTATTAAATGTGCGTTATGTACAATTATGAATTAAAAATATGTTCGTCAGTTAAAAAAAAGCTAAAAACGGCAGGTCAGTGTACTATATTAAAAAAAAATAACTATTTAAAAATTTCTTTAGTCATAGTCCTTTTCAAAACGATCATCGTGACCCCAAACTTTACTGTTCGTATTCTGTTTGGACGACCAGATTTGCTCATCAGTCAGCTTGTCTTTTTTACCTCGTGGCGATTTTTTAGCGTTTCGGTCTTTTGTGCTATCGGAGGCTCCAGCTCCTCGAATGGCTCGAGGCACGGGCCTATCATTAGCAACGTTTGGTGGACTCTTCTCACCTACCCCAAATCCTGTCATTGGTTTTGATCTTGGAGCATTTGTTGAATTAGGAATAGTATTATCCAAACTGGGCTGCTCAGCTGGCTTGATTTTTGTTCTAATATTAGATTGTGCGTTATCTTTTTCTACTACAACACAAAATCATGAATATTATGAATAACAAGTGTGGTGACAATAAATAAATACCATTTTTAAAATAAAATATCTATTTACCATGAATATTATTTCTAGAATTAGATTCAACAACAACACTTTTATCACCACTAAAAATTTCTGTCAGTAGCTTATTATCAAGATCGTTCACATAAAATTCTTTCAGCAAGTCGGTTAGTGGTTCGTAATTAAGATTAGCAAAATCAATGATGAAAAGCAACATACCACGAGATTTTGCACTTACATTACGATTAATTAGCACTAGTCTAACTTTCATTATAAAATGTGTTAATTGAGTGGGAATCGTCTCAAATATTTTCCGACCGTTTGTGTGAATCTAAATGAGAAATTTCGAATGTTAAGAACAATTGAAAATAAAAATAATAATAATAAATTGTATCTTTATAACATACTTGTGATGTTACAATGTACACATCAGGTTCTTCTGACGTTTCCAAAAGTATATTGAGATAATCAAGAAGAGGCACTGCAAAAATATCCATTGGCCTGTTGCTGATCCTCAAGTGGTTGTACACTTCTCCCAATAATGATACAGCATTACGAAAGGCAAAAACACTTTTCTGCTTGATATTATCTTTTTCTGAAAATTTAAGAAAATGCATTACACATTTGCAGAGAAAGCAACACTAAGATTGGTTGAGAAAATATCTTTAAACCTTCATAGTCTTTTTGTAATTTTTGCAATAGCAAAAGCCTCATACTATTATCATTTATTGAATACACTTTACTATCACAGCAAGCAAGTGCCAATTTCGTGCAAAATTGTCTATCATTATTGAGAGCATGTTCGTGAAGTTCATCAAAAACTTCCCTGTGAAAAGATTATTTATTTTAAAATTATGTTGTATTTAAAAAGTACATATAGCTTACTTTAGCGACTTATTTTTAATAGCATCAACGATTATTTGCACAATGTCATCTGTTTTGGCACCAGAAGTGATATCCTTGATACTGAGGTTAGTAATAAAGTTTATCAGATCATTGTACTTTACAGGCAGCGATTGACCCGGTCTGCGCAAAGGGGCCTCTTTAGCATCTGCAAATCCTCTGCCTCTTCCAAAAGACATATTCAACCTGACGACTAAACAATTCTTATCACAACAAAGTTCCAATTTATATTTGTCAACAACGCCGTAATCTATCCGGATTTTGAAGGGTTACTGAACTAATCAATTTATCACTTCCATTTATACGTTTGAAAGAATGTTACTATTACACAGATCAACTTAGATACAAACAAAAAACATATTATTCAATTAAGTAGTAGTCTCTTAATTACTTATCTCTCACCTTATGTAAAAAAGTAGGTTAAAGCTGTCAAGTCCTTGGAGCATACAATTCTTTCAACAAATGATGTATGAACAGATGTCTCGTAAATGAATTCAAGTATATAAAAACCTTGCCCTTCCAAGTTCCAGTACGATTTTTTTCATCACAACAAACTCATGTTTTATAAGTATGTGTTTTAAGTTTTGTAAAAGCTAAGAGAACCGGTGAAATAAAATAAAATTTACCGTTTTCATGTGCACTACTTACTTATATCCCGATTAGAAAAATACCTCCAGATGTGATCCGGTACTGATGAGGATCCTGATATAGCTGATCAGGACCCTTAGAGCATATACTACTGGAGTGAGCATGCAATGCTGAAAGAGCGTTATCGCCACACGAGAGAAGAGTTGCATGCTTTCTCCCTCTAACTTGC
>JAPYYV010015764.1:0-13368 GCA_030522625.1 Copidosoma aretas
GATATATTTTTGTCTTTTATTTGAAGAGGATGCGTGATAACATGGATAAAGTAGTGTTTTATTTATAAAAATCTTGATTTCACTGAAAATCACTTAGCCAAATTACACTTCATCAGGAAAATCAAAGTTTTTATAAGTTTTTCAGCCTATACAATTATTTATAGCAGTTTCTATAGTTTTTCACTATTCTGCATCCAATTATCATTGATTAAAAAAAAAAACATGAGGATATCTCATTCCCTTAAAGAGTTATTGATTTTTGAAACAAAAATCCGAAATCCGACACTTATTAAGTTAACTCGAGAAAATATTTTTTGAGGTTAGGTTCACAATCTTAAGTGTAAATATATATTTTCGTCTTATATTGAAAGAGGATGCGTGATAACATGGATAAAGTAGTGTTTTATTTAAAAAAATCTTTATTGCACTGAAAATCACTTAGCCGAATTACAGTTCATCAGAAAAATCAAAGTTTTTATAAGTTTTCCAGCATAAACAAATTTTTTATAGCGATTTCTATAGTTTTCCACTATTCTTCATCCAATTATCTTCAATAAAAAAAAAAAAAAACATTAAGAAATCTTATTTCCTTAAAGAGTCATTGATTTTTGAAAAAAAAATTCCAAAATCTGACACTGTGTGTCGTACGATCGGTTTTGACGGTGTTATGAATAGACAGACAAAATATATGTCATGCATGTATTATAGTGTGCGAGCGAGCGAGAGCGAGAGATCGACTGAAGTGCAGACTGCAGATCGCTCGACTGAGCAAATATTGAGTCTCATTACTGCTCGAATGTATTATAGTCGTGTTTTAATAATTGATTTTGTTTAAATATTGAACGACTGTCACTGTCCGCGTTAAACGAACTTTATGGCTGGGGATGTCAAAAATCGTATATGCACCACGGGATTAAAGTAGGCTGCACGCCTGGCGAGCTTAGTGCCCTCACTACGCTCGGGCGCTAACTACTCACCGGGCGTACACAGCCTACTTTACTCCCTAGGTGCATAATATACTATTCCTTTCAGTGATTATGAAACTGTAGTATCTCCAGATGATGCACTACCCGACTACATCATGATTTTCGATAATATAGCTTGTAAAAAGCAGCATAATGTGAGAGCTTTTTACTGCATGGGAAGACACGAAAACGTAGACTGCTTCTACCTCTGTCAGTCATACGCACAAGTACCAAAACACCTCGTGAGGGACAATATTAATTTGTTGGCTTTATTTCGTCAAAATGAGCTCAATTTGAAACATGTGTATGATGATCATGTAAACTCTGATATGTCCTATAGTCTGTTTAAAGAACTATGCTTTAACTGTTGGAATGATGATAAATATGGATTCGTTGTTATCGACAAGGATAGACGGATGAATAGAGGTCAATATCGCAAAGGTTTCGACAATTTGGTTATAAATACAGGAGTGTACAGCGCAAACTAATCAGTCCACTTTGAAACGTTGAAGTGCCACATGTATGAGCGAGAAAAAGACGTAGTTTACCAACTGATGAAGGCAAGAGAAACTGTGAAAAAGAAGTATCGGTGATTAAAAGTATGAAAAGATATGGTTGAAAAAGAGCTAAGTAAAACTTTAAAACTAATCACAGGTCCTCTTGAGGAAATAATTACTTAATCGAAGAAAGTTAAGAATAAAAGAAACTTTTCTGTGACTCATAATTATTCTGATACGAAGCAGTTACCCATAAAAGGAATGAAAAAAGAAAAATACAGCGATGATAAGGGGATGTTTGACTCGGCTGTCAGTCAAAGTGATAATAATGATGAGGATTAAATGAATATTACTATCAAAAATCAAACTGATGATGGTAATGAGAATAACATATATTTACAAATAGTTGATGAAAATCAGAAAGAATTATTAGAAATGGAATTTGATGCTAATGGGTATACAAGCAATATTAATATGATTTATCATCATACTAAAATTGCTTGTATACCCATTAGCATCAAATTCCATTTCTATATTATCGACAAGCATTAGCATCACGTTCTACTAAGAATTATTAGATTCAGTGTGCGGGCTTCAAAAAGAAGATAAAATGCATAAGTTTGGAAATTCATCAGTAAATTTTAACTACAATGAAATCAGAACGAACAAGTTAAAATATCCAATGAGCGTTGGACTGATAAAGCTATTTGTGAAAAAACATCCTGACACATCTCGCATAACTCAGGATGATTTGGCCAAATATGACAAACTCTTGCAAACTTCAAGTGCGCATCGAAAGGGATTTAGCAAACTAGAAACTATTCGAATCCATAATAGTAATACATTTAATAAAATTATAGCTCTAATGATGTTTGATCTTATTTCTAGCAAAAAGAGGGGACTGCTGCCTCACTACAAAATTACTAGAGCAAAGACGCAAGTAGATTATGTACACTGGGATGATCCAAATGAGCTGGTCGGTCGTCTTCGATTACTCATAGCCGAAAGAGCAGCAGAAAATCCGAGTCATGATAATGAGATAATATTGATTATCGAAGAGCTGCGCGAAGGAGGGTATATATATTGAAGCATATGTCAATTTCAGTCAGTATTAAAATGAGCATCGACGTGTTTGGACGTAAGCTGAATAAGACCGAAGGCCGCAGCAGCCGAGGTCCTCCCGGTATTGGATACAAAAACACTGCTGATGGACAGTACGATCTAGATAACAGGAGATCATGCAATTTTACAGCAGCTATTAATCCAAATGATGCCCTGAATCTTGATACTTTTCTAAAAGCAAAAAAGGTTATAACAGATGAGCAAGATAGGCTAAGTGTAATGTTTCATAGTTTGAATGACTTATTTACACAGAAAATAGTGAAATTAGAGCAGGCAATATTTACTATAAAAGAGGCATTGGAGATCTCTAATATTACACCAGAAGATCATTAGTAAAAAATCAATGGTATGATCATTTAAGTCCCATTCGCTTATCAACCGTCATCGAGAATAGATCGTAAGAAGGAAGTTGTAGTAGAGGAACTCCACAAACCAGCTCGTCGTAACTAACCGCGGCGAAAGTATGATATCCGAGGCTTCGATGAGACATGGCAGGCCCATCATCTGGAAATGATACCCTATGGTCGTGAGAACAAAGGTCACAGATATATGCTCACTGTGGTAGATGTATTCTCAAAGACTGCTTCGGTTGTACCTGTAAAGAGGAAGACTGATGAGGATGTTATAGCATCTATGAAATTCATATTACAAGATGGTCGAGTACCGAAAAATCTGCCTTCTGACAGAGGTAAAGAATGCTACAATAAAAGTTTTCAAGACCTCATGAAGAGATACAATATTAATCTCTACTCGACATACAGCAATCTCAAAGCATCGATATGTGAACGATTTAATGGCTCTCTGAAAATTAAAATGTGGACAAAGTTCAGTATTCGTGGTAATTACAAGTGGCTTGATATATTACCTGATTTAATTGCTGCTTACAATGCTCGAAAGCATCGAACAATCGGTATAAAGCATAGAGATGTCACGGCCACCAATGAGCGCAAGTTTTTCAAAAATTCAACGTTAATGAAAAAACATTAAAAAGGCCAAAATTCAAAGTTAATGATAAGGTGCGTGTGAGTAAAGCTAAAAATGTCTTTGAAAAAGGCTACACGCCAAACTGGTCAACTGAAATATTCACAAATTAGCAAAGTAGTAAAAACTAATCCAGTGACTTAGCATTTAAAAGATTATAAGGATCAGCCAGTCTCTGGTGGCTTTTACGAACAAGAGCTTCTGGGATCCAGATATCCAGACATATATCTGGTAAGAAAAGTCATGAAAAACGTGGTAATATGGTATATGTTCAATGGTTGGGGTTCGATAAATCTCATAACAGTTGGATCGATAAGTCGGATGCATAAAATAGAGAAAGTGGAGGGGGCCTCATCCAGCACCTCGTCCTGTGGTGAACAACCTATGTCTCACTTCCACCTCCGTCAACTTTCTCTTTCTTTATTAATATTTACAAATTTACAAATTCAAACTTATTATCACCATGGTATAGAATAAACAGTCCATATTTTTGCACTTTTTCGCTTAATTCATTGAACAAATCATTAGTCTCGATTGCTTTGGACACACGATCAGGAATAAAGACTTTGGAACTCGTTGTCGATGGTGACGACCACTCTGCATCCAAATCTAGTTTGCATTTATTTTAGCTGCATCACAATGTACTATCGCTCCTTTTCCAGCTGCGATAACCTCATTGTCGGGAGGTAGTTGTTGTTGGCGATACGGTTTAATGCATCCATTGTACTGGAACAGAAGAAAAAAAATTGATTATGATACACATGTGGTAGGTTAGAGTAAAGATGTAACGTACCTTTTAAAGGATTCTTGCTTTCTTGCTTGGAGGTGTATAATCCCAAAGAGCTAGTAAGCTCTCTAGCTCGTCAAGCGGCAGAATGAGCTCCGTCGAAGGATGCAACTCTATTTGTAGCTCCTTCCCCTCTACTTATCCCCCCACTTTTTCTCCCTCCACCTCATCTCCCTCCACTACATCCCCGTTTACATCTTCTAGATGAACAAGCATATCTGTAAGTTGGAGATCTTCATCATGTAGTGTGATGTAGCCCAAAGGTAGTGTATACGTGCTGTCAGATGTAACTGTCGTTTACCATCTTGCGGACTAAGAGCTATTTTTCGCTGTTGCTCGGTGCGGACGATGTGTAGCCTTGATCTAATGTTATTTTGCTGACACATAACTGTAGACTTGTTGAAAAGGCAGTTCCAGTAGGCTTCAAAGCCGATTTTAGTCTTCACGACAGCTGTTCTTACCCCCTTGGCCCTATTTATCAGCTTCTCGCTTTGCACTCGGATGCAGTACATCTTACTCCGTAGTCCAATAAATTTCGTCATGATGTTCCCACAGCATTCATCCTTTATCAGCCCGATGACTCTATTATTTACCAGAAGCAGATCGAATTGATTCTTCGGTGGATAATCTGATGTGTCGAATCTCTCGATATCTTGCTTCATAATTTCGTAGACATTTTTAGCGGAAATCTCATATATCAATTTATCTGTGTCTGTGTACAGCAACTTACACTTCTCAAAACGCTGCTTCATGTATGAGCAGTGGAAATCATAGATAAGAGTCTTTGATATGTCAAGCACACTCAAACCAACATATATTGGTTTTCTTACACTGATCTCCGTGCGAGCAAGTTGAATAGCCACAAGATGTTCCTAGAATATTGAGCGACTGTAGAAGTTGGGTCGGGCAATAAGTGTTTCTGCACTATAGCGTCCTTCCCACTTGTTCACGAGCTTAACATCCACTCGTTTACGCTCGTTTTCCATGGTCTTACCGTAGACAGCGTTGATCATTCGTTTGAAGAAGAGCTTTTCAAACTTATTATTGCTCTGCTTCCTCTTCTTAGTATTGAGATCCACGTAGGGCTTGAGCCATGGACTTTCTCTAAAACGCAAGACTCTACAGACTTTCTTGAGCACTAGTCCATGCGTGAGAGCCTGCTTCAGTGCCTTGTAATGTATAAGGTAACGCTATTTATTGTATATAGTCGTCATAAGCTTTTGCTGCTTGGAGTAAGGTGGAGCCATATGTTGCGGGCAGAGAGGTTAATCCTTATGCTCATCATGGATAGCTACTGGGTACTCCAAATTTACTTCCAGTATGTAACCATAACGATCATCACCAGCACAAACATCTCCATCATCTGGTATATCGAGGAAGTTAGCTTCTGTGATGTGGTCGCCCCAGTGGAAGTCTTCTCTTGGTAGGGGCTGCGTCATCGCCCAAGGTACTTTTCTTTTTCCTCAGGATTGTAGTCTTCAGCCATATACTTGTTGTTGGTCTTGGCGTATCGGCTGCAGCACTGACTCACACCTACTCTGATGCCTTTCTCCACAAACAGAAGCATATCTACGAATGTGAGAAGTTCTAATTCCACCTAGGCAAGCTTCAGCATGGCCATGGCGTCTCAAGTTAAACCAGGTGTAGTGTAGTAGTGTGCAGGATCTAATCCGTATGCTGCCATGCACGTTGACCGAAGCTCTCGAAGACGTCTGCTAACAGCAAAACGTCGGTTTTTAAGTATAGATCAGAGTACTCTCCATGCGTTTGAATCTGGAATGTTCTCCAAACATTCTGCACGTGTTCGTAGTCTGCATCGGAAATTTTGCTATCAGTCAACTTGCTGTAGAATACGGCTTTTGATGGTAGCTCTCTTTCTCTCAGCTTCTCTACGGAGCTAACGTAGTCGTAAGGGATCACACCCTTTCTTAGCAAGAACTTCGTCTGCTCCTCACTATATACATGCTGGAATTAACTGCTGGTAATCTCTCACTCACCCAACTATGATGCCAATTTTTCCAAAGAGGAGGGCATGAATCGGAACAAATTAATGAATCTAAAATTAATGTCACTTTCCTTTATGTGCTTCATAAATGAAATGTACTTCTCATTGTTTTCAGCAATAAGATTGACCCGTCCCTCGAAGTCTTCACTCGTGGCCAACTTGATGATAAAGTGCTAGTTGTAGCCAGTGAGATTGTGAAATACCACTGGTATGAATCTGGAATTCTGGTAGTTCATGTTACAACTTTCATGTGCAGTACCTATGAATTTTCCAGTCACATAGCAGTGGTCTCGTACTTTCTTCTGACTTTTTCCGAATGAGACACCACAAATGTGACAAGCTTTAGCTTGTCCAAACTCATCCTCTTCTCTGTAAGTCAAGTTCATGGGTTTTAGATTTTCATATAATTCTTGCACAATACTTGCAATAGCCTTTAATTCTCGTATGAACCACTCTGCTGGACCTTCAGCATCATCTCCTCTTCAGTAACTCTTGTAAACGAATTGGTTGTCATCAAAGCTACATTTCACATGATAGCCTATACTATAGGCTTGATGCTTTTGAAATGCTTCGACATTATTTTCTAAAGGCTCAAGAAAACATTCAAAGTCTGCATAAATGATATGAGGAACTTTTTCAGTAGAATTAAAGTTATTAAATTTTAAAATGTTGTTTCCTTCCATTGGAAGCTCAATCCGACACTTGTTT
This sequence comes from Copidosoma aretas, assembly GCA_030522625.1. Lineage (NCBI taxonomy): Eukaryota > Metazoa > Arthropoda > Insecta > Hymenoptera > Encyrtidae > Copidosoma > Copidosoma aretas. The sequence goes on from JAPYYV010015764.1 coordinate 7,066, forward strand.
GCACCAGTACCATCAAGTTCATGCATTTTCAGCTTATCTTCGCTATAAAAAAATGTAAACATCTATTACGAACCCAACATCTCTACTTTTTTTTTTAATATCTGATCTGCCACCAATCTCGACAGATTTTTCATCTATATGTGATGGATTTTTAGTTCTGGAACATCTACTTTTTCTTCTCCATTATCTTCATCAGTGTAAAAATTTTGCACGAGAAGTAAATTAACATGACTGTCTTTCTTCATAGATGTAATGTGACATGGTGAAACTGTATGTATATCACCATATTTCCGCAACATATACACATTCACAGAGACAGGATTTTGTTTTTTAAACATGCTGACTTGTTAAAAGAAACTGGAAACTCTATTCCATCAAAGTTCATTTTCATATACTTGATAATGACTCACTCGTTGAGCATTTCTATCAACAGGGTGTAGAGCAGACGGAACTGCCCACATAAAACACTTGTTATCGTTACTTTCTACATTTACACAAGCTTCTTTTTTCTGTATATTAACTGCTAATTTATTGAATGAATTTATTTTTATCGGCTTATGCATGATAGGCTGTTTCAGATTCAAATAAAACCAATCATCATCCATGTCAGTTGATCTCAAAACCTCAGCATTCTTTGTATTTATATTCTTCTGATCAATAATTTCTGCATCATTCTTCTGGATCATATACTTTGTGGCAAGCTCGAAATTGATTTTCAGAGCATTGTGTTGTTCTAAAGCACTCGCAACTTTGGATGCAATGATGATTTTAGCATCATCTAAAAAGGACGCGAGGTTTATTTGTCCACGATTGATTATCACACCTGTTGACATGCGATTCTTGAATGCTGATGGTAAATCGTTCCACTGCACACTAGGATTATCTACACTAGGATCATCTGCACTGTCATGGTTTTGCATACTTGTATTATCTTAACTATTCTCCTCACTGCTCTGCTGTTGTCATTATCCTTCGGTCTTCTTCAGCAAACTGACCAACTTATCTTGAACGTAGAGCAAAGTAGACCAGATGGATTAGCAGGATTGCATCTCCCCTCTGGATCATGATGTCAAGACATACTTTTCAAACGCGATTCAAGCGCTTGATTGGTCAGCTCCAACCATCTTCGTACATCGTCATCACCTGCGTCAGCAATCTGCCTGAGGGCTTTTTGCAGCAAATCTGCGGTGTATTTGAAGTACTGAACATTCATTATGTCTAATCTAAAAATGAGACGAAATAATGTAGTATTAGTTAGAGAGAAAGAGAGAGAGAAGATAGTGGTAGTGGGAAAATCTCCATTTATCCTCCAAACTTCTCCCTTTTTATAAAAAAAGATGACAATAAGAGGGAGAAGATAGTGGTGGTGGGGAAACCTTTATCCTCTAAACTTCTCCCTTTTTCAAAAATATAATCTCTAAATTCTTATATGCATACCTTATGATGGATACAAAGCTCCAGAATAGCTTTTTTAAATCTTAAATCGAAATAACTCTTTCTACAGCTTTTCTTCTGAGGAATAGAAATAAGTGCCAATAGCTCTGTTCTCAACGACATCGCTTGACTAAATGAGCCTCTTGATGTTTTTTTCGAGCCTTTATACCCTCCACTCATCCCCACTCTCTAAAGTGGAGGAGTAGGGGATAAGTGGAGGGGCATATAAGAGTCCTACTTTTTTTAAAAAAGGTGGTGGGGGCTCCAAACCTCGCCCCCCATCCTATGCATTCAACCCATCATATTTTGACTGCCCCAATAACCTTTTTTTTTTTTTTTTTTTTCTTAATATTACATACACAAATTATATACAAATTCAAAATTAATACTTTTTGGATGGGTGGGGTATAGCTAGTGATAGATGGCGTCGTTTCCTAGGACTCTCCATCACCTTCACATCCACTTCTTCCTCCTCATCCACTCCCTCCACATCAACCACCTCTTCTTCTTCTTCAACTTCATGCAAAATGAAGAAGGAGGCATGCAAGAGCGATTGGAGTGGGCGAACACCGTAGTCTATCTTATCCTCCTTATCCTCATCATCGTCCTCCTCCTCCTCTTCATAAGTAAGATGACGTCTTACTTTATTTAAAGAAGATATAGTAGGGTTAGAGTAAGGAGGAGCCTCGAGGGTCGAGACAGTTGGTGATGGTGGGGATAGTGATGGTACTGGTGGTGATGGTGGTTGAGAAAGTCATCTCATAAAGGCGAATCTCCTTCTCCCAGTCCTCCCCAACGGGGGGGGAGAAGTCGACTTCCCTCGAAAATGATTTTTACATCATCATCCTCATCGCGGAACGGGCTGAAATTTTCTTTTTCTTCCATTACTCTAAAACAGTTAAATCATCATAAATTCAAAGAAATACAATGAAGAATTTAATGATTAGGAAATACATGCATGGTTCTCAATAGAAAATCGTTAATAGTTAAGAACTCGCAATAACGACCTGCTCTTAACACAGTCAAATTAAAGAATTATGCTCCTCTCCGATCCTGCCGGGACTTTTATACACTTTTGAGAAGTGGAGGGGTGATAATCAGTGAGTATGGGTCTTGTTGGGGAGAGTAGGTGGAGGTGGGGAGTAAAAAGGATATAAAGAGCTGGAAGGGAGTCGGAGAGCTCAGTCGACATCGAGTCGGCCGAGTGATCCGACGTGTGCCTCGCGCAAGGTATTGAGTGAGCTCCACAGCTCTCTTACCACTACTCTATATTAAGTAGTTGTGAGTGGTGGTGGGGATAAAGAGTGGGGGAAGGATGGAGTGGGGTAGAGGGATAGGGGTGAAGAGTGAGGGAAAAATGTATATAAGGAGTCGGGCAAAGCTGTAGAGTTCAGCTTACAACGAGCTAGCTTAGAGATCATACCTCTTTAATCATGGACTATGTCGTTGATGTTCAGGGCTTTAGAAGGCCCTCGAACATTTTCATTCCTAAAGAGCTTGTTATTTTGCCACTTCAGGAAAATACTTAACGAGAAATATTCCATTTCAATGCTCCATGTAAATGGTCTAAGCTGTTACGCGAAGAACGTACTGTCAATGTTTGGCTTGAGAGAAACTTTGATGGGATACCCTGGGATTCGGAAAGAACATCTTTCTTTCGAGTAATTTTTATCATTCAATATTACTTAAAGGATGCTAAAACTCTTTACGTTAAGGGATTGGAAAAGAAGAATTGGCTAAAAGAAATACTATCAGAACAGTAAGTACTATATATGTAAACAAATTTTCGAATAATCTAACGATTTCCTTTTATTTTTCAGCCACGTTTGCAATGCAGAAGACATAGGATGTCCCGCTATCAGCAAAATAAATGCTAATTACGAGGCATGTTTCACACATTATTCATGCTTAAAACCGGTTTGTGCTTAAAAAAATGCATCGGCTTTGAGGGACTGGCTGCTCACCTCAAGAGATAAAGTGGACACACTTAAAGATAACTCTGATGATGATGATGATTTGTAAGATGAGAATCTCAAAATAAAATATAAAAAGAAAGTTCAAGGAGGAAAAAGAAAAATGGTTGTTCTTCACTGGTGGGGGCGGGGCACAGTGGTCTGAAATGAAAAGAAATGGGCAAAACTTTTATTCATCTGGTTTTTGAAGGAATCTAATCGAATTTTTTTTTTTTAATTTTTCTTGAGCTGTAGAATATGAAATCGTTTCTCCCGCAAAGATTTGATATCTCACATAACCTACAAATTCATTATTAACGCAATAGCACTAATCATACGTAAAGAACAATTGGATTGTAATAACAAGCAGCAGTTAAATGACGTATTTCCAAAATTCAAAATGGCGGATTCAAAATGGCGGACTAAAATTGTAAAAAAGCTAAATTTTTCAATAAAATAATACACATTTAAGGGTAACTTATGTCGCTGATTACGAATCTGCTTTCGGATTTCAAAAACTCAAAATGGCGGATTCAAAATGGCGCAACAAATTTGTAAAAAAGCTAAATATCTCAATGAATAATACACATTCGAGGGTTATTTATGTCGCTGATTACGAATCCGCTTTCGGATTTAAAACACTCAAAATGGCGGATTCAAAATGGCGGGCCAAAGACGTAAAAAAGCTAAATTTTCCAATGAATAATACACATTTAAGGGATTTTTATGTCGCTGATTACGAATCCGTTATCAAAATGCAAAAATCAAAATGGCAAATCCAAAATGACAGAAAAAAATTCTAAAACAGTTGAATATGTAAATGAATCATACACATGCGGGGGTTTTTTGGGTGTCTGATTACGATCCAAATTTTGAAATCATAGTGGCGGATCCAAAAAGGCAGAGATAAGTTAAAAAAAAAGAATTGTTAACTAACCTTTACTTGGGGGTTATGAGATAGCTGATGATAAATGTGACAGTAGATTTTTTTATATTTTTAATAACGAATTGAAAATGTTAAGCAAATAATTCACAAACATTTAATTTTAAACTCTAATCTATTCTCTGAGATTTTTAAGGTCGCTAATTAGGTCTTTCTTATCCGAAAATTTAAAATCGTGGATTCTATATGGCTAACTCAAGTCCTAAAAAATATTTGTATTTGTAATAAATTTTGTTTGTCATGCTCCAAAGTTGCTCACTTTTCATCTGCTGCACGACAATATTGAATATACAACAAAGATTCTAAATGGTAGCTTGAAGTGATCAGAAGAGAGATTTTTGGTAAATAATTTATAGAGGCTGGGATTTCAACGTTAGCTGACAATGAGTCTGCTATCATTCAATGTCTATTAAAAATATTGCGTCCGAAAAAAGTCTAATGTCCTTTTAGGTAGTGTGAAAAATGTGCACGAAATAGGTTATTATACACAAAAATTGAGTTAATATATATTTTAAAATCAAGTATGTATAAGATACAACAATTGGAGCCTGTCAAGATTTCCACTATCCTGTGATCAGCATCATTTGACTATCTATCCCGAGCTATATAGGTTTCGTATTGTACGGCAATAGGGGTGGTAAATACAGTTGATTTGATTGACCCATTTTAAATATCTAAGTGGCCATTCAGATAGATACAACTTATTATATCTTCAAACATATCTCTCTGTATAAAATTGATTTTTATGTTTCATACATCCGATTGGCTTAATGTGCAAAAGCGCAGAGAGCCAGTGCCATGTAAGCCAACGCGCTTCTCAATAATTAAATGAGTCCAAAGCTAGCTAGCCTAATGACCCTACGCGGTTCTTAGTGAATGAATAAAGCTATTTAGCCCAATGCAATTCTTAGTTAATAAATAAATAAATGGTTAGTAACAAATACATTATCAATCTCAAAACCAAAAGTACAATATATGTCTGAACAGAAATGTATTTTCTATGAAATATATAAAAAATTACTGAATAAATTAATAAGTAACGGTCCACAAATTTATCCGAAACAATGTAAACCAATGAAGCTAATATACTTTGACTGTTATACTCAGGGGACCACCAATAATTGAACAGTTAACTGTTAAATATATTAAAATTTGTATACAAATTAATCTAGTACAGGAAAAACAATTACTACCAAGGAATTATAACCACATGACCTACTAGACTCCAAGTAGTAACTCAGGAGGCAATGGATATTGGAAAAGACAATTATTTATTGATGTACGTAATAATAACAAGTAAATTTATTAATAAATAACGGGGAAAAAAAACAACTCAGAAGCATCTTTTACCAAATTACTTCATAGAACTTAACCCAATAACTCAGGGGATAGCAAGTAATTAAACAGAAGATAATTTATGGTTGAAAGTATTGAGAATAAATAAATAAATCACGAGCAGAAGAAATTAATCCAAACCATCTGTAACTAATCAGCTCAATAGCTTCAAACCTAACAACTCAGAAGAAAACAAATGAATGAATGGAAGATTCCTTAATGTTAAAAATAATACTTAATTTTAAAAAAATGAAGGACAAGCAGCACATTCCTGAAAACTCTAGAAACTTGACTTGTGGCAGTTGTACTGAAAGAAAAATTATTAATTTTCCAAATAAATATAAAACCCAGTGACCTGATGAGTTTCAGTGTCAGTACTTACGTTGACTAACTGTATGATTGACATATCCATAAATTTATTTTAAAAATCAAGTTCGGTTGCCGGGTGTCCGATGATAATAAGCTGACAATCACCCGACATTTTTGCATAATATTCGCTCGATATTCGCTCGATATTCGCTCGATATTCGTCTGAAATTTACCGGATTTTAACCTAATATTTGCTTGATTAGCACAATCTTCTTATCAGGTGATAATCAGATGTAACTCATGTGATAATAATTCGAAACTCGAGTGAAT
>JAPYYV010015768.1:0-18294 GCA_030522625.1 Copidosoma aretas
TACGAATTTCAACAAGCGTTGAACTTGCTTGGTATAGAGCAGCGCGTATACATGTGTGGGTGTAATTTTAAAAATTACACACACACATACGTAAAATTATTATAATATTAATGTTTGTTTATTAATTTGACTGTAAGACCGATATAAATATCTGTCGTGTTAATTATTAACCCAACTATATTTGGTTCAGCTCTCCTTGCTCCTTCTCTATCATCTCCGATGACTAAATATTCTTAACCCAAATAAAGTTGCTTTATCTCCGTTAATTTCTGCTATCTATATCTACCTTTCCCTCTACATTTTCGACTTTTCTCTTTAATTACCAAATTTTTTAATTTTTATTTCTATTAAAATCTATATTTTCGAAATGTAATGATTTTACCTCAATAAAATTACATTCTTATACACAAATGTGTTTTTTTAATGCACATAAACTGTTAATTGAGTTATACAGGGTGACCAAAAAGTGCCGGGACGGCCGAATAACTCGAAACAGAGACCGAGAATCAAAAAATGTGCCATACAAAAGTTGTGTGTTTTAAACCAAAGAAATTTTAGGGACCTCTTTTATGACCCCACAGCTTATTAGGACAGTCACGTGACGCTCAACTTTTATTCTTATAATGAAAACCCCGTTTTTTTATTTTGTCATTCGAGAGAACATAAAATTTTACGTTAAAATACACTTTATGTAACGAAGTAAAAATGACCCTAGATGGTCATGTGACGGTTACAATATTTTCTTTATTTTTGATTGGTGCGATACACAATAAATAATTGTTTCTTTTATACTCATAAATGAATTTCATCCATATCACGTACACGGTCAGCCCTTTTGCCCAAAAAATTTGGGCTATAATACATTTTGACCCGAAAAAATTTAATAGTATCAAATTACCTGGTTGAAGACTCAGTTTAAAATATTTTTTCATACGTATTGATGAAAAAGGAAACGAACACATTGACTGTTACTTGTAATTTGGTGGCAATTAGTACAAGCTTTTTTGTATTTGTACCAAAAAGAGCGATACCAGACGGAGAGAAAAATCACGAAACAAACCCACCGCGGCTATGGAAATAACCCTATCTTCATGAACCTATGCGATTGGCTCATAACGTTGATATCTTAAACGTTTGCGATAGGTGTGTTTATTCCATGACTAGCGGCTTTAAGAAAAGTGCATACGAAGTTATGCGACATCTACATGCAGTCTATAGCTTTAACGCATGGGCCTTGATGAAGTAAAAGCGTGCCTGCTAGCCACGGAGCAAGTGCATAAGCCCTGCTGGCTTTTCTGCATCGGGCTTCTATGTTTTCTAGCAAGACGTGACGTAAAGAGCTTGTGTACAGTTCATACTGGCATGTAGACATCCGTGTGTGTGTATATATCGTGTGCTGGGGAGTTTGGAACTTTTGGGGGAAGTTATTTAAATATACATGTATATGATACGTAACCGCTACTGTATATACGTGCAGCAGCTATTCGCTGGTTGCAGAACAGGTGCTGCCCTTATTCCCCATGGTAAATCTTATGAGACAAAACGTAGTAAAAGCGGCCACCTTTGGCTGATGCGAAGGAATTTCCATAAGGCTACGTGTTAAAAGTACAGGTGGCGCCAGCCCTCCCCTCCGCCATCATGCAACCAGCGAATAGGTTTGTTCTATGATCTTTCTCTCCGTGCACATGCCTTAAAGTAAGAGGGCTTCTACGCCATGGCCGTACGTATTTAGGCACCTATCACGATTACGTTGAACTCGCTAGAACTCAATAAATACTAAGCCAATCAGGCCCAAAAAATTTATCAACGTCCCTCAAAGTATCTACTGTCCCATAGTTTTTGCCAAAAGCCATGAATTAGGATGACGTGCCCGAAAAAGATTCTAACCTTAAAAACACAACTTGGATCGATAAAATTGTGTCACAAATTATTAAAAATCGAAGATTTTTTTAAAATTTATCATGCATTTACCCTTCAAGAATGTGAGTACCGAATTTTTGATCACAATTTTGAAGGAAAAAAATTCAAGAAGCAGCTTAGTAAATGAGTGCTGAGCCGCGCTGCGCTTCAGCACGTGTTTTAAGTTGTTTTTGTTTACATAATCGCTTATTACTCGACAAAATGGCTGATAAGCTTGGTGCCCTAAAGTATTTCTGTATTCAGAACTTCATTAGCTTTAACGCTATATGCCACTTGCCACGAAAAAACTGCTTGAACTCTTTATTCCTAATGAACAACGTGAGAAAGTAATACTTGCCGTGTTATGTTGCAGTAGCAGAAAATGTTCTTAAAATATTGTGACGGTCACATGACCGTCTAGGTTCATTTTTATTCCCCGACTTAAAATGTATTTCAGGAGGTTCAAACCTAATAAATACATCGCTCATATTGTGAATACGTTATTATAAATATTGACTAGAAGTTATGAAAATTTTAACTTAAACTGACAATAATATAGCTAATTTTCGAAATCGTGCGATATTTATCATAAAATTTTGTTGTCGAATTTTTCAGATACCGAGGATTGAAAAAAAATTCAACAAATTAACTTATCTTCAATTTAACATGTTATTTTTAGATTTCTAGGATAATTCTCTTCTTTAAACAAATTCATTAGGAGTCACCGACATAAGATTTGCAAATACTTCTATAGGTTTTCCAGAAAATTCAATTGTTTATGTAGGAATACGAATAATATGTCAACAATGAAATTTTTGCAAGACCTACTGAATTTTTAGCAAATTTTATGTCAGTGACTCCTAATGAATTTGTTTAAGGAAGAGAATAATCCCAAAAATCTAAAAACCGCATGTTAAATGGAAGAGAATAAGTTTATTTGTGAAATTTTTTTTCAATCCTTGGTATCTGAAAAATTCGACAACAAAATTTTATAACGAAAATCACACGATTTTTAACATTAGCTATGTTGATGTCAGTTTAAGTGAAACTTGTTATAACTTCTAATATATATTTATATTAAGGTATTCAAAACATGAGCTTCATCATAGGTGTGAGCCTCCTTAACATTAAATTTTATGCTTTTCTGAATGCCAAAATTAACAAAGGAGTTTTTCATTAGAAAAATTAAATTTGACTATTACCTATCCGTCCAAAAGAGCTTTGTGTTCATAAAGAAAGTCATTTCTCCGTGAAATGGTTGAAATTTAATCATGAGAATAAATGAAATAATCATTTATTGCGTATCTCACAAATCAAAGATGGGAAAAACTATTGTGACTCTCACATGACAGTCTCGGGTCCTTTTGACTCCTTGACTTAAAGTGTATTTCAACCTAGAATTGTATACTCTTTCGAACGCCAAAATAACATAACGGGGATTACATCACAATGATAAAAAGTGACCGTCACATGACCGACCAACCGAACTTTGGGGTCATAAATAAGGTTATTTCTACGTGAAACTGTTAAAACTTAATCATGAGGATAAAAGAAAAAATACTTTATTGCGTATCTCACGAATCGAAGATAAAAAAAATATTGTGACCGTCCCGTGACCATTTAGGGTAATTATCACATTCTGGCTTAAAGTGTATTTTAATGTATAATTTAGTGTTCTTTCGAATGCCTAAATAAAAAAAGGGGGATGCTATGAAAAAAATAAAAGGTGACCATCACATGACTGTCCAACCGAACTGAAGGGTCATAAAAAATGTAACTAAAAAATTTTCCGGTCAAAACTAGAATGCATATAGCGTTTTTTTTGCCTTACTTTACTCATTAGTCTTTAAATTATGTTATCCTTAAAGTTATGCTTACGTTTAACACTAATTTTGTGGTATGGTTAAGTTGTCAGCATAAAATGTTCACACACATAAAACTTGTACTTAATATGAAGGTAAGGTTTATAATCGGTATCTAATCAACTCTAGCCGAAGGAGTAAGATGCACGCATAATACATTGCTGGTTGCCTGCTCGGATTCCCGTCCCATTGCTGGTGAATTTTTTTGGTCTTATTTTATTGTATTATTATGAAAATTTTTACAAATCAAGGAGTAAATAAATTAATAAAAAATAAAGACTTTTATTTTATTTACATTTAATCCAATGTCAGTTTTAGAAACTTTTTAGGAACGTTCCAGAGACATTTTGTACTCTGCTGTATCTGCGGACCAGGTTTCTGAAACGTTTTAGAAATGTTCCTTACTTTTGAAGAAAAAAATCTTTCAGTTTGAAATAAGACGTTTAAAAATATTTGAGTATTACGGAAGGTTTATATTTTGACTAGAAATTTGACAACTTTACAGAATAGACGATCTTCTACAGATATTTGTGGTCCAGCGCTCCACTTCTAAAAATAGTGGACCACGTGAAATATTTAGATTAAAAGTTTAATTTACATTAGGGACTAACTTAACAATATTCTGACGCAAACTATCTATGTCATGCCTGCGAAATAGAACAGACGGAGTTTGCTATCACAGGATGACTTTGCTTGTCGTACGGGCACTTGACGGCAGGAGGTGGGGTGTATGGAATTTAAGAAGCCCTCAGTAACTTGACGTTATCATATGTTTTAAAGGTGCTGAATCGTAATTTTGAGGCAAGCAAGCCCTAGTCTTGGTCAATTTGAAGTTATAACCTATTTTTAGTCAAAATTTTGGTGTTTTATTAGCGAGCTTATCCCCTTAATACTGCACAAATTTGGAATATTTTAGCATAAATGTTTATTAAAAGTTATGATAATTGGCACTTACCCTGAAAATAATTTAGATTGTGCTAAATAACATGCGATTATTTTTATATCAACTTAAAGACAAAATTTTTTTTTTAAAGTCGCATAATATTATGCACTAGCTATATTATTATCAGATCAAGTGACACTTTTCATTTCTTTTATTAAACACTTATAATAAAATATTCAAAATATGTTCTATAAGGGAGGGATGAGCCACCTTAATTGGGCTGTCTACGTCATTGTACTTTAGGATTGCAAACGTATTCTGATATTAATACATATAATGAGCTGAAATTGCGAGGTTACTAGTCCTTTATTAGGTTAAATTCAAGGTTATGATCAATCTTTTTTCAATGTTCATATTTCGTTCAAAAATTGAGCCTTGCTAGTAAGACGGTTTAGGTATGTAAGCGTATAAAAAAATTAATCGATTCCTTTGAATCAGAAATTTAAGGTAACTGGGCCAAATGTATAGTTTTGAGATTATGACCTATTTTCGTTAAAAGTAGAGATTTTTTCTAATATTGAGCATTGTATTTGTTGAGTTTTAGGACGATAATTAAAATAAGTTATCGAAGAATGCTTAATTTTCTGTGAAATAAGTATGAGATCAGGCGAAAAAAAGTTATAATCTTCAAATTGACCAAAACCTGGGTCTTATAACCTTTAATTTTTTATTGAGTAGAGTAGAAATTATTTTAATGCACTGTTTTATCGAAAACATATGAATTTCATTGCGAAACATCAGAAAAAACTTCAATTTTGACGATAATAAGTCATAAACTTGGAATAAATTATAATTTAGGCCTAAATACCTCATATTTCTGATACACCAGAATCAATGATTTTCTTATTTGTTTATCAACCTGAACCGTCTCACATGCAAGGATTAATCTCCAACAGAATTGTGGATCAGAAAAAAAATTGGTCATAACTATAATTTTAATTGATTTCGGGACTGATGACCTTGAAATTCAATCTTAATAAATATATAAATATAAAAGTACGTTAGAATCCTAAATTATAATGACAAGAAAACGTTGACTTACAATTAAAACGATGTTTTGGACTTAATATAGGTTAAAGCAAATATAGGGTGCCTAAGATTGCAGACAAACTCCTCCCCCCTCTTAGTACCCGTACTATCGGCTACGCTCGTGATTTCTTGACCGTCTCCATCGGCTGACAAGACGGAGTACTTGGCACTTACCACTCGCTCTTACTCTGTATGCATTGTTCTTTGCATGGTGCTCTTATGTGTGGACTCAGCGGACTTCTATTCGCCAACAAGGAAAAAGTATTTATTACTGTAGTTCAAAAACAGATGGAACTAAAATTAATTGTAATATATATTTGACTTCAAAAAGACATTTTGTTGAAGCCTTATAACGTAATGGTCCACGCATCTGTTTGTAAACTATAGCAAAAAATGTTTTTTGTCCAGTTTCCGAATCATTGTCTGCAAAGTCTGTACTGCCTGTACCAAAAATTCTGTAACATATGCTGCAAGATATCTTACAAGATATCTTATAACATATCCTGCAAGATGTCCTACAAGATACGGCAAGGGTTCAGGCCTGCACGGGATAACTCTACACAAGCACTCTACACCACATAATTATAACTATATATATTAGAGTAAAACCATGTAAGATATAGGTGTAGAGTTATTGTGTAGAGTTATCCCGTGTAGGCCTGGACCCTTGCCCAAGATACCGTGCACAATATCTTATAGGAAATATTACAGGATATTCGGCAAGATATCCTTAGAGATTTTCTTCACATGTAAATCTACATTTAATAGGTAGGAAAAAATTAGACAATCTTTTCTATGTGTGAATACGTATATGATATAACTAATAAAAAACGTAATAATTAAAAAAAAAAAAAAAAAGAACTTTGGCCTCTGGCTCAGGGAATTAAACGTGGTGCGACAAGATTCAGAGTCGGTCATCTTATCCACTGGGCCAGAGTGGATTTGATACGAGGATTAGAATTTGCTCCCTTTTGACTTACAACTGCAACAAATGTTCGTTTGCAGATTTATTTTTCATATCTCTCAGTAACGAATCACTAAGCATGAGTGAATTATTAACGTGTGACTTGTTCTTGTTAGATATTTTAACAAACTTTAATGGAGCAATTATCGATGGGGCTGTGTATAATTCTATGTTAAAGGGAGTGTCTACTTACGGAATAAGGTGATTTCGACGTCATTTCCCGTGTAGAATCCGAATTCACTGTTCAATTGTATGAAAATGTCGCATAATTTGTTTGAAACGCAATTGTTTAAGCAAATAACAAAAATAGTATTATTGGAACAGGAAATTTTTTTTCTCAAATTTGTCTGTGTAAAGATGAAAATTCCGGTTACAATTTTTATAAAAAAAGCAATAAATTAAAAACATAGCCAACTTTTATACTGGCTATAACTCCGCAGTGTATATATGTATATATTTCATATCTCCATACGAAAACTAGCACAGCTCAGACTTTATGCTATATATCCACGTAATCGAATGAAAAAGTTTTGAGAAAAATCTGCATGTGTAGAAGATAAAGCAGACCTGCTCAGTTCACTTTCAACTGATTTCGTGCCAACCTAACCTTCAAAAAACAGAAAAAATGCTATAATTCGAAAGGGAAGCAAGATGGAGCGAAAACAACAATTTTTACGGGTTACCTGAGAGAGAAATAAATATCAAGGTACACAAATAAAGAGGTTATGGTCGACGATGGAACATAAACTTAATATTCTTTATTCTGGATATTTCTTGATAATATCATGAAAAAAATTAAAAAAAAAAATCGTATCACGTTTATAATAATTATTTAAAAGTGCACTAATCAATTTGGCATAACTGTATGCCAACCTCACCTTCAAAAAAAGGAAAAAAGCTATTTCTCCAAAAAAAAAAAAATAGATTAAAATAATAATTTTTAGGGGTCTCCTAAAGGAGAAATAAATATTGAGGGGCACAAGTACATGTTTTAATCATGTTCGGAGTTCTCACTTTTGCAATAAATTACGTGTACGCACCCCGCTTTTTTTTAAACGAAAACCGCTAACTTATTGCGAAATTAGATTGTACACAAAATTTTTAGAAAAAAAAGTACTCGTAATTTTGTCACAAAATGCTTAGTTTTTAAGAAATAAAAGAGTCAAGTTTACTATTTTGTATTGTTCACTATATATTGACGATTTCTTATTCAAAAACTATACATCTAATGCAAAAACTTCAAGTCCACTTTTTTTTAGAATTTTTAGTACGATAGCATGAAATTTTTTGGAATTCGTTTTGAATTATTAACATGATATCATTAAGAAATATCCAGAATGAAGAAGATTAAGGTTATGTTCTATCGTCGACCATCTCCTCTCTATTTGTGCACCTTGAAATTTATTTTCCTTCCAGAAAACCCGTAAAAATTGTTGTTTTCGCTCCATCTTGCTTTCCTTTCAAGTTATAGCATTTTTTCTGTTTTTTGAAGGTTAGGTTCTCACGAAATCAGTTGAAAGTAAACTGAGTAGGTCTGCATTATTTTCTACACATGCAGATTTTTCTCAAAACTTTTTTATTCGATTACGTGAATATATAGCATAAAGTCTGAGCTGTGCTAGTTTTCGTATGGAGATCTGAAATATATACGTATATACACTGCGGAGTTATAGCCAGTATAAAAGTTGGGTATGTTTTTAATTTATTGCTTTTTTTATAAAAATTATAACCGGAATTTTCATCTTTACACAGACAAATTTGAGAAAAAAAATTCCTGTTCCAATAATACTATTTTTGTTATTTGTTTAAACAATTGAGTTTCAAACAAAAAATGCGTCATTCTCATACAATTGTACAGTAAATTCGGTTTCTATACGCGAAGTGACGTCGAAATATCCTTATTCCGTAAGTAGATACTCCCTTTCACATGGGATTATACACAGCGCCATCGTTGATTGCTTAATTAACGTTTATTAAGAACAATTTACACGTTTATAATTCAAATCATGCTTAGTGATTCGTTACTGAGAGATGTAAGAAATAAACCTGCAAACAAACATTTGTTTCAGTTGTAAGTCAAAAGGGCGCAAGTTTTAATCCTGGTAGCAAATCCACTCTGGCCAAGTGGATAAGATGCCCGACTTTAAATCGTGTCGCACCATGTTTAATTCCCGGAGTCAGAGGCCAACGTTCTTTTTTTTTTTTTTTTTTTTTTTTTCTTTTTTTTTTTCTTTTTTTTCTTTTCTCTCTATATGTAGGATATGTTGCAGGCTATTCTGTAAGATTTCCTATGAGATATCGTGCACGGCATCTTGTAGGACATCCTGCAGGATATCTTATAAGATATTTTGTAAGATATATTGCAGCATATCTTACAGAATTTTCGGTACGGATGGACACTGCTTGAACGTGATGGGTATGCGTGCATGTGTTTGTGGACAAGTAGTTATGTACAGTGCTCTCGCGTGCGGCAGAAAACTAAGGAGCGTCAAAATCGCGGCGTCACAGCGTCAGAATTGAGAAGCAGTAAATTCGTAAGCCAAAACTATTGCAAATGATAAAAATGAAAATGATTAATTTATTGACTGACATGGATGAACTTACAGACGATGATTAAATCGTCAGCTAATTGTTTATCATGAAATAAAATACTTGTGCTTATGTTGAGTCCGTTGATTGGTATTGTGCAAATTTATTTAATTCACCCAATTAAAATGGCCTAACAGCAACGGGAATTAGGTTCGAACGAGTGGTTGTTTATTTTGTAGCCCTTTTTCGATTTTTTTCGAAACAACAATTGTCATTTTCGTCAAGCGAGACTTTTAATTTTTTACCACCATAAGCACGGGTAAAAGCTATCGACTGCAGAGGAAGATAAGGATGTTCTCGCGGCTTTGACCTCCGCCGGTAAGTTACTTCAATTAGAGGGCACTTTCAGAATGTAATGTTGGCAGCAGCGTTAGCGCCGACGAAAAGCTGATTGCTGATTTAAGACAACTTCTTCGTCAATTTGTCGTTATTTAATTGATAAATCCGCTTTCGAAGATGTTATAGCTTTTAAACGTAATTATTGCGATATCACTTACTTAATTTCATTGCCGTTCTCGAAATTCATTATAGCAAGGGATATAATATTGGCCGTTTTTATCATTTATTTTATAAAGCTGCAAGGCTTTAAAAAATAATTGAAGCAGAATAAGACAATAAAATTTGTTTGGAACTTCACTACATTATCATTGCGTCCACGTCTAATTCCAGTAAAAAATTCATGTGGATTTTCATTTCACAAATTCACATCCATATAATATCTATATTTATACAAATCTATTTGTATTTTATTGCGTGTATTAGATGTATTCTTCTATGGATGTGGATTGTTAGAACATAATCCATATGAATTTTACTAACTTGGCTACAGCTGTTAATAAGTAAGTATAACCAACCGTAAATTAAGGCAAACTTCATAGTTAATAATATGACTCTGGTAAGTTATTTACAATGTCTATAATCCTACATCTAACGTGTATGTATATCTGTCACTCTTAAATGTGCATACACCCGACAAACAAAGAAAAATTATCAACAGTACGTACAGTTCTTATAGCATATAAAACAACTTTGAGTTCACAAAAGTTTAGGAGCGTCATTAGGTTCGAATGTATTTTTTTTCGTCAAGCACAAATAATGATGAATAATTTATCAATTGTTTTTTTTTTTTTTTTTATACAGGGACTGTCCCTTTATACTATCTTAGTTCATTAATTTTATAACATTTTGGAATGTTTAATAAAGTATCTACACTTATGCTGTGTTCGAGGGTGTTGATTTTACAATATATTTTGGGGAATTCAGAAACAATATGACATTAGATTGATAATACTCAAATCATTTATATTCGTACACATAACATACAAATTTCGGTTCACAATAATAACAAACAAAAAAAAAGATAGAAAACAAAGTTTTATTTACGTTTTTGGCGCTGCTGCATTAATTAACAAGGGTCGTTTTGCGACAGTCCGTCCACAAGAATGTTTATGACTCAGATAACAATTTTATAATTCTTCGGGGGGCTCAAAGTATCCATTACTGTCAAATAGGCGCACTACGTCGCGAGCTCTTAATATCCCATCCATGCTGTTGACGTTAAGCCCGTTGAGTTTGTCAGTTTTAGCATTTTTGAAGTCACTTAACGTCCTTTCAGGATCGGCGTTTGCATGTGGAATAACCATAGCATCTAAAGCAACTGCACCTAATTCCTTAAAAATCTTACAGCCATTTTCGTTTTCGTACATATTCAATAATGGCCAAAATCCGCTGGCAGAAATTTTATGGACGTCAAAGTAGTTATAATTTTTAATTTTGGGCAGTTCTTTCCACTGTTCTCTTAATAGGGAAATATCATCATCATCATAATCTTGCAGCAGAATTCGAAACACTTGTAAAAACAACTCAAAACAGTTATTATCCCTATAATCATTAGATACGGCGTTACGAGGATCCAAACATAACGTTGCTGCTAGCACTAGACAATTAAAATTGTCAAATCTGAAAACAAATTCATATATACAGGATTACTATTATGTTACTGTACATAATAAAATCAACCCCAATAAAAAATTTAAGATCGTATTATATGTATAATTAGAACAATATACAAATATTAGAAACGTTGTTTAAAAAAGCAAGCAGCCAAAGATGTCATAACGTTTATTACGGAACGTTCAAGTAACAAGATACGTGTTTTGGTAACAAACAATGCAATAAGGGCAAAGATAATTACTAGTGAAGTTCCATTGGTTGAACACGTCTAAATCCCTCAGTCAAAAATTTTTTTGGCTATACATGTGTGCTATAATTTACAATCCTGTATGATAATAGCGACATTTATCTCTAATATATTATAGCTATACAAATGCGTAAGAAATAGCTATCAATTTACGGTATTTTTATAACCACAAAGCAAAATAAATTTTGTAAAAAGAAAAAAAAATTGCAGTTGCGCCAGCAATGCTCACAGATATGTAAGATTGGGTTAGCAAAATATTGCTAAGAGTTGAAAAAACAATTTTTTTTGCCAAATACATATTTCTTTGTGAACTACGAATACGTGTAATATGTAGCTATTTCTACACAGTTTTTAGCTACATTATAGGTAATTAAAACCTTCCAATTTCTGGTATGACTGTATTCCTTTTAAAAATTTTCAAAAATACTTTAAGCCACCCGTTTGGATGGTCCCTTACCAAAGTTTTCTGCAGAAAAACCTGCAATAGAAACCTGCAGGGAAATCTGCAGGGAAAGCTACAGGGAACGCTGCAGGGAACGCTGCAGATAGACCTGCATAGTTATTGCTCCTTAATCCTGCAGAATTATCAGGTTTCTCTGCAGAAAACTTTGGTAAGGGGTATCATTTAGATGACAACATCTATACTGGATGGAGTAACCACCAATCATATGACAATGTAATTTATTTAAAATCAAACTACAACTACCATTTCTAAATTAACGTTGAACCAATGTTGAATCAACGTTGCGTTTTCGAACTGATTTGTTGAATCAACGTTAAAATTAATGTTCAATCAACATTGCAACTTTTACCAAGGTAGCTTTGGTTATACATTATTATATACAATTTGTGTGCACTGTCATTTCACTTCCCACTACACTTTACTAACTTTTAAGATATTAATCAATTTTTTTATTTGTACGAGAAAAACGTTTATATTAAATCTTTAAGAAATATATCTGTGGCTTCCCGGTAAGGGGGTGAGTCCACTCTCGGTGATTTCGAGTAAATCGCATTTTAATGTTTGATCGCATCTGTAAGATCAGGGCAATCGAATTGGAATCCCATACTTGTCGAATTGGAATCCCATACTTGGCTGACAAAAAAAGTAAGGTAAAAGAAACATGCTTGTACTATTTTGCGTGAATGAGCATTTTTCGCGACCGTGAAAAGTCAGATAATGCTTCAGTTGTCCCCTTATTCCGGGAACTTGGATTTGACCCCTTTTTCCGGGAACTGTGTAAATCTTCGATCCGCACCTCTCGGACAAAGCGTTTATTCTTCCAGAGATCCTGTACAATAAAGAAATACATTTGAAGAAGTGACTCGGAAGCCAGGACTTTCTTTTTGATTTATTTTTTAAAATTATTAGTTTTGTTGAATTTACGAACAAATATTTCTCATTTTTTTAATGATTTGCTCATAACTTTGCTTAGAAAGGTCGTAGAGAAGCGCTAAAAAAAAAAAAAAATAATATAGTGCTTGAAAAAAGCTACAATTTTTTTTTTAACGTTTAAAAAGATGGTTTCTATCAAAAGTTATTATCATTTCAAACTCGGGAGAGAAGTTAAAATGACTAAAATTTGTTAATTTTTTAGCTTCTTTTGACTGTAACTTTTGACCCTTACCATCTTTTTTGACGCCCAAAAAAAGAGTTTGTAGCTCTTTTCCTAACTTAATTTTCTTATTTTAAGCAACTTTCTGCGAGATTTCTGAAAATAGTTACGGGCAAAATAAATAAATTTTTGACGAACTATTGTCTAATTTTTGTTACTATTTCACCTATAGCTTTGAATAAAAAGGTCACAGAAGGTTGCTAAAAAAAGAAAATAAAGGTCGCAAAAAGATTTAAAGTTTTCTTCTTATCTGTCCAAAAAGATGGTCAGGGTCAAGAGTTATAACTAAAAGAAACTCAAAAACCAATAAATCCAATGAAATTTTTGTTTCGCTAACTACCTAACAAACTTTAAATGATCATAACTTTTGATCCTTACTTTTTTTTTTGACAAATAAAGAAAAAACTATAGTTCTTTTTAGAACCTTTCTTTTCTTGTTTGAAGCGACTTCCTACGATCTAGCTAAGCAAAGTTATAAGCTAAACAGTGAACAAAATCGAAAAATCGGAGTTTCACGACTCGAAATTGATATGAATAATCACTGGGCCGCGATCGAATGTAAAAATGAATTAGTTCATGTTTACACATCAATTTTTTTACTTTGATTTGTTTGTGTACCGCGCTAGCATCGTTACACTGAGGAAAATTCGAAATTTAGTGGACTTACCCCCTTTTACCGAAAAGCCACACATATTTTACATTGATATGTGTAGCCAAAAATATTTCAAATGTATTTAATTAGTAAAAATTATATTCAAACCTTTTTTGTAGTTTAACTGCTAGAGATATTACAAAAGCAAAAGTACTCTTGCAGAAAGATTCTAGTTCAGCTCCAAATGATATCAAGCAGGATCTGACTTCATCTCCTACGTCTAAGTCTACATATGGTACGTATAAATTCACATCTAATGGATCGATTTTTTTAGCTGGCTTAAAATAAATGTAGCATCTGTTCATAACACGTGACAGTACGTCTTTTTATGTGGACTCAACTCGACGTTTTGCGTCATGAACTACGATATTTTTCTGCTGAAAAAATAGATTCAGCTTATTTACTTTGCCTAGGACGTGTTGCAGCATGAATAGATAACACTTGGTTTCCTTCTTTTCCATTAAAGACAGAATCTCTAATGCAGTTTCATCTTTGGTTTTTGCAAGCCGAGTCGCCAGTTCAAAAAGGGCTGGCCACTGTTCAAGGTTGCGATTAACACAGGCCTCCAACTGCAACCATCTGACCTTGATCCACCTGAGAATCTGATGACGCGGAAGCGTTAACTCGTCCTGGATATTGGCAAGGTCATGAGAGTTTTTTGAGGTATTTACCATTGTATATATTTTATCTAAAAAGGTTTTCAATGTTTGTGGGAGCATTAACATTGCATGTTTTGTCGCTAAATGAATTTTGTGCGCTGGACACGTTACACAAATCAGGTTCGGAATGGCTGCTTGCATTCGAGCTTTCAAACCAGTTTTCCTTCCAGCCATCGAAGAACACCCATCAAAAGAAATGCCTACTATATTACTCAATGGCACGTTTTGTATCTCTAAGGAACTCTTTATACTTTTGAACAGTCGTTCAGATCCAGCTGAAGCTTTTTCGCCTTTTACGTATACAGGTAAAACTTGCCACATACCAACTTGCAGTTGACCATACGTGGGGTCAGTGTAACGCACAAGAATTACCAAACTTTTATCTTTGCTAACATCTGTTCCTTCGTCGACACAGATATACAAAAAATTTGATTCTAAGATTTCAAGTAATATAGCTTTTTCAAATTTACCAATGACGTTGAGAGACAAATTGTGTGCTCTTGTTGCAGCAATGTGTAATTTTTTCCAAATTCCGTCCGGTTGAATGGTATTTAAATATTTCAAAATAATTGGAGAATTCTTGAAGGTGATGTTTAACTTAAGAAGCATGCCAACGAACATTAATTCAGCTGTTGCCATACCTCACGTTTTTCTAAAGAGGGTATACTTGGTAATTTAAAATCAACTTCATCGGGAGGGTGCTCTTTTCCAGAATGTTTTAAATGTCTGTTACAACTAGAATGATACTTCAAGGTCTCAAATTTTGCTCCTAATTGCTTGCCACACGATAAACACCATACTTTTGTTGAATCTGGAAGAAGAACGAGCTAATACGAGAACGCTGGAATCTCTAGCCATTCCAAACGACTAAACTGCACATTATACACCCTTGACTTTTTTTGCCCGTCGGGATCCCGTATAAAATATAAGTGAAATGATCATTTATTATCACATGTAAATTAGTACATATTTTATAAACGTTAAAAATTTGCTATGTACGTATTACGAAAGATTTTTAGGCAAGATTATTAGATGAAAGTATCGTACAAATAAAAATTAAGATTGATCACTTGAAAATCGTCTTCTTATTTAAACAACAAATTTTTAATCAAATATTCGAGCGGCTTGAGTAGATCCCATCATTTAGGTATAAATGTATTAATGTACGTACATCATTCAGTTTTTGAATTATTTTATATTAAATACGCCACTTGATGACCATCAGTTTAAATATTTAGACTTCATACTTTACTTACGCTATATCCTATAACAGATCTTATACTATATTTAACATGAAAAGTTAGGAATTTTAGTTCGATGGTACTTCATCGTACATTCACATGCTTGAGAATTGATTTAAGTTTAGGCTTTCAGTTTGTGCAAGAGTTGAAGATATGATACTTTATAAAATGTCAGACCAATGCATAACACAACGAAGTTTCAAAGTTTAACTGGCTGGCAGAGTTCAAAATCCCCTGTACTTTGATTTTCCTATACCTACAAGACCCATCGAAGCCCATCGCATACAAACAATTTAGAACATAGCTTGATGCAAAGTTCTAATAAGAACTGGAAATTTGAAACTTTTTCATTAGTTGAGTCAAACACTGTCTACTACAGTTTCAACTCTCCAGCATCCACTAGATCTAAAATGCAGAATTTACAGTGAATTTTTGTTTTAGAAGGGCTTCATCGTACATTCAGAATTTTGAGAAATGGAGGTAAGTTTAGGATTTCAGTTTGTGCAAGAGCTACAAGTCTAGACCTTCATAAAATGTCAGGCCGATGCAGAACACAACGAAGTTTCAAAGTTTAACTGACTGGTCGAGTACAAAATCCCCTGTATTTTGATTTTTCTATACTTCAAACCCATCAAAGCCGATCGTACAAAAATAATGTACAAAATATGCAGGTATAGTTCTCATCAAAAATGGGCATTTGAAACTGATTCAATGCTGATTTCAGAACAAATCCACAAAAGAAGATAAAAATAGAAAAGTCCCATGCTGTTTGCACAATTTCAGTCGATTTTTCAGTTTAACATGAACAAGTTTCATCGATCAAAGTTGTCAACTTTGATTGTGCTTCGTCAGTTAAATTTAATATAAGTCAATACATACAGAAATTAATGTACAGAAATATTATCTATTCCTTTATAATTATCAGTAAGTATAATACTGATTTTCATAGAATGCAAGCACAAGTTTTTATAGAAAACAATAAAATTAATTTCTTGTCAATAAGAGTTTCTTAAATGTTCGACAGAATAATTTAAAATACATAACAATTACGTGTGCGCAATTAGTATACCAGTTTATAAACTGTAAAAGTTAGTTGATTTTTAATGATTTAAAAACATTTTTATTTTACAAGAGTGTGCATAAATTTAAAGTACTTATACCAATCAGCTCAACAGTAGATGTATGCTCTTTTAAGAAATATGACTAATGCAGACCATCCAACCAGCCAACTGGCCGATTGAAAAAAAGCTAAGTTAAGTAGAAGCAGGCAAAGTTACATACTATGGCCACAGTAACTAACTGGTTATCAGCTGCAAGCAGGGGTTCAAAGTTCTCCGAAAAACTCTTATGTTAAGGATAGGACGTTTTTAGGAGTTATTCAATAACTCTAAGCCCCTGGCTGCAAGCATTAATTGCTTCCATTGATTTATAAATCAAGACAAACCATTTTTCGTCTTAAAGGCATGTTATGGCATAATAAACGTAAAAACTAGTCTGTTGAGACCTTAGAACATGCATGTACGCTCTAAGGTAGAGACTATTAGCACGGAAGCAGACAAATTTTTCTTAAGTTTAGCTTTTTTTGGTTATTCTGCCAAATTTCGGAATTGGTCTATTTCACTTTTAAATTGAGGTATCTTTTTCTCGCACGCGCAACACGGCACACGTCATACGCATTGTACTATGTAGAAGCACACTAATAAAAATATAGTGGTTCCGTATATATAGCAGTTGTCAAGGACCTGTCAAGCACGTGAATGGATATCTTTGTTCTAAAGCTTCGTCGAACCATTTTATTTGTTTATGCGGTAATTCAAGTTAACCCCCATTGGTTTACAGTCATAGTGTGGATGCTGCTTGCACATATGACACTAGATAAGAAGTTTGAAACAAGGTATATGTCAGTGAGTATACTCCGTCATTACTTATTTTCATAATTTTTATGATCAAACAAAGATTTTTGGGCTATCGACTAAATCTTGATTAAACGTTGATTTTGTGTAACATTTTGAGGATGAGATGGATCTGTATCGTATATTAAAATGCATTCTGGTATAAGGGGCTTGTTGTTCGTTGATTACGAGAATAACAATACACGAGTAGTTTTCGTAAACTGTGTGAAACATTAAAATTCATTTAAAAGAAAATTTATTAGCGGAACAAATATATGCATACTCGCAGAAATTATGGCTTGTGTGTTAAATAGTGTGAAATTGGGTGTGAAAATTGAGGCATTTGTTTTCATACGTATGTTGAACGCCAATGTGTCTTCACAAAAAATGACGTTGGAGAGTTATACTGTTCGAGATTTTGTACTGCATTCCAATCACTACCCGTTAACAATCTTGCCTTTTTCGCGTGTACGTAAATACGTAGCTGTTAGTGCAAATGTGCGATAATCGCATGTACTTACGTGGTGAAAAACGAGACTTGCATTTGCAACTTCCTTTGATAAAGACATACTTTATGTATCACTTTTGACATTCATAACACACGTTTTTAACTGCAAGTTTTACTTTTTGTGACTCTATTCCGCACTTTCAGTTATCTGTAAAGAAATTCCTGATGGCAGCACGTTCATGTGACGTTATAGTATACTCGACTAGTAAACAGCAGAATGTTGGTTATTGGTGAATGGAC
>JAPYYV010015770.1:0-10878 GCA_030522625.1 Copidosoma aretas
AACTTTTGATGAACAAACTTTGTAGTAGAATCGCTTTGGATACTTGTTGTGGATGCTAATAACAATGGAAATATTATACGAAAAACTTTTTTCAACCAAATTTTTTTTCAGCAAAATTTGAAGCTCATTTGAGCCAGTTACGGCAGAATCACCCATATATGTGGAAGATATCCTTCCGGAGGGTAGTAAGGTAGATGGAGGAAAATTGTTAAAATTGTTAAATGAGAACTATGATAAGAGTGCATGTAATTTTTGGAGAAAAGTAGGTATTGAACTAACAGAGAAAAAAGTGGCGAAAAGTAAAGAAAACTATAATGATTTTGGCTGTAATCAAAATGTAATGTATTTACATTAAGTTTCTTGGTACATATTTGTATAATAATAAAAGAAGAAAAATATGCAGAAATGACAAAATTCTCTTTCATTTATAAATAGTAAATATTTTACGGGAAATCAGATGTGTTAGTCAAATGG
The DNA here is from genome assembly GCA_030522625.1 of Copidosoma aretas. Lineage (NCBI taxonomy): Eukaryota > Metazoa > Arthropoda > Insecta > Hymenoptera > Encyrtidae > Copidosoma > Copidosoma aretas. Next base: position 475 of record JAPYYV010015770.1, read on the forward strand.
TTGGTGTTAGATAAAAGTTTGCGATAAAATATGTAAAGCTTTGTGTGTATATAAATATCAGCAATTAATAATAGTACATATTGTTTTGTACTTTTTGTAGCTATATAAGTAAGATATGATAATATTATACTACAATTTTTGTAAACCAAGTCCGTTTCCTGGGCCTGTAGGCTGAAAACTATCAATATATAAGGGTGATAATAGAACAATATATAAGCAAGCTTTGAGGTCTTCTGGGTCTTCAGTTGTTTAGACAGCTCAACTTTATCATTATACTCAGCGAATTTGAGATTAAATGAATCATACAAACTTAAAATCAGAGAGATTAAGTTCTAATGAATGTGACGTAAGAAAAATACAATCTCAGTTTTTTTAGATATTCTGTCAACCACACCATCAATGCTTATATTTTTGTATCCGCATTATAGAAATTCAGGCGGCCATATTAATTTATTATTATGGATCTATAATCCCATTAATTACTTTCCTCTTTTTATTTTTTTTTTAAAAGGCTGGTTTTTTTCAACGTTTTGATTATTTTCCTTTTCTTTGTATTATGCATTGACTATATATGCGTGAACACACTTGAGTTTGTTTAACCACAGCTAACAATTCTTTCAAAACAATAGATGATTACCTCTTTAATTTTCTTAAGCCAACCAGCTCAATCGATTTGTTATTTTTGTTATTTTCTGGAGCTGACAATTTTGATAAAAAGTGAACATTCACGAAAATTTTGAAACAACTTCCGAAGTACAATTATTCTGATTTTCATCTGCAGGATTGTAATATGCCAACCATTTCGTGTGTCTAATTACTTATGTTACAGGAGGCACATAGTGTGCGTTTGAAACTATCATAATGCTGCAGTTTTTATTATAATATAGTCGCTAGATTTCTCGACTCTGAACGTATTTTCGCAAATTTGAGTGACATAGTTTTAAAGTTCATACAACTGATAATTGTGTACTTAAATATGATACATAAATCAGTTTTCTACAAAGTTTCAGCCTTTATGAAAAAAATTGGCGCGAGCGCTCGACATGCACCGATTAGTGTGTTAAGTGAATTGACAAAGCTTATGTACTATTATTTAAAGAAAATGTTGATGAAATTCTTGAATTGCTACTTGTGTTCGATAAAATCTTATAATATCATTTATATGTTTGTAACTATAGCAAATAAAAATTACATAACTTTCACAATATTAAGAAATTCGCGCTTTGGCAGTCTAATGAGTGAAAGCCAGCAACCAATCAGCATTTTTCATGAAAAAATACATTTGGTCCGTCAGATAGATCATCAAAAGTATTAGACACGTATTTTTTCTTTTTTCTCGTAAACAAAAAATGACGGAGATAGAGCACATCAAAGATCAGGAGTGGGAGGTGATGACGTCAGAAAGACATAAAATTCATGCACAATTTTATAACTTTACGACGTCATCAACTTCCGCTCCTGATCTTTGATCTGCTCCATCTCCGTCATTTTGTATTTACGAGAAAAAAGAAAAAATATGTGTCTAATATTTTCTGATAATCCATCTGACGGACCAAACAGATTTTTCATAAGAAATTCTAATTGAATAATTATTTACCAAGACGTAAGAAAGTCTGGATGGTTGATAGAAAATAAAAAGCTCATTTTTTATTACTATGAAGGACCAACTGCGATAGAAACGTTGAAAAATATTTTTGCTTTTGTAGTGGAAAAAATTCTTATTCTCCTATGAATTATCCTTGTGTAATACCTAATTTGAAATTTTTTTCTGTATGTAATTGTTATGACTTATGTATTAATATTGATGAAATAAACGAATAATTATATTGCAATAAAATAGTTTTTGATGCGATTATATACTTTCCGAAAAAATCGATTTTGAAAAATCGATAAAATAAAAATAAAAAAAAAATCTACAGCAAAACCAAAATTTTTTTTTTCAGCGGTGATAGGAATCTAATAACGAAAAAAATAAGCCCTGTTGGATTAAAATCGGTCGAGGGAATCCTGAGATTCAACTGATTACACACACACGTGCGCGCACACGCACACACACATCCACACACACACACACATACACACACGGACGGACGTTTTTGCGAGAGTAATGTACATCGATTCTAACGTCCAGAAAACGTATTTATAACATGTTATCTCGACACGTGATTTTCCGTCCATTACAAAGCTTCCTCTATGAGGAAGCAAAAAGTTTTAAAAAGAAATATTGATAATCGCTGGAGTAACAGCAAGTTGAATGTGAAAAAGTACGAAAACCTGTTATCCCGATTTTTAACTTAAAATCCATTTGTGACAAAGACGCCTCATTTTTCCAGAAAAAATAACACTGGATTTGTATTCAGCGATCTCGAAAATCCAAGAAAAAACGAAATTAGCCATTTTTACTGCCGTGGTCACTGTTACTTTATTTTCTTGGTTGCTCCCGCTCGTCTAAACGTATACGTCGAACCTGCATAATTTTCAACCAATTGTCGCGATTCTTTTTTAACACTCAGGAATACATTTTAAAGAGAATTTTTGAGCCTGATTTTGAAAAAAATGTCACTTTATAAATGGCATTACCTTAAATGCCCAAATTTTGTCTGTGCTAAAAAAATCTTGAATGCATAACCCATAATAAGGTTTTAAACCCTGACAGCCGTTTTTTTAAGTTTCATACACATTATGTAATTAAAAGATTTGAAATCTACAATACCTTATAACTAACCTTATAACCCCGTCAACTCATGCATGTACTGTGTCAAGCCATGTAGCTCTCGAAACATAGTTTTTAATCTTGGTACAGCAAAACATGAGTCGAAGAACTTCATAACCTCTTGTCGTGAATGTCAAAACTGTTTAGCTCTTATCCCTTACCTCAAAAATTAAAAAAAAATCGTTGGCATGAAATAATGAAGCTCTATAATCTGGTAAAAACAGTTTTTCAATCCTTTAAAAACTTGATGCTTTCCTGTGAACCCTATAACCAGGATAAATAGGTTCAAAAATCCAGTAGTAATAAAACCTAACCTCAAAGTTCCACTCAGAAAAAAATCCGGAGCAGCAGTGCCAATGCAGGTGGGGCAATAGTCCACAGTTCGTACCGTAGCGCCAGGTATACTGGACCACTGCAGTGGTTGCTCCGGTTCCTCGAGTGCGGGCGCGGACTATATGCTAAGTCTCATCGCTGGCACTGCTGGGGCTCTACCCAGGTTATCGATACATCGCATAATCGCACAAATCTATCGAAAATTTAGCCATAAAATTTCCTAAAAAATAGTCGTGCGCATGCGCAGACTAAAAATTTTCGATAGATTTTCTGAGTTTATGCGATGTATCGATAACCTGGGTAGAGCCCTGTTGTACGCTTCGTAACAACAGCTGTATCGGTCCGGTATTTCTGCCACACCGGAGCCCAAGTCAGCAGCTACACTGAAAGATATTTGTTCCTTATGAAACGGTTTCAGCTTACAAAGCACTGGTAATTTTTAAAGATTCGGAATTTCGCTTTTATTACTAAATTTGATTGCTCATAAATTTTGATCTACTTGGTCCTTTCGAAATGTTTAAGATCGTTCATGTGCTGCGAGAGTTCGTTTATTATTTGTCACTTGTATTGATTGATTTGAATACATTAAGGCGTTTGTTATTGAAAATTGAAAACAGCGTGTCAGGTGGAAATGACTAGCAGCTTTAAATTGTATCTACATGGATGTTTCTGCGTAAATTTATGCAGGTTCCATAGCTGCACATAAACATTTACATATGATTTTATCATATGATATGGCAATTTATTGTATACTTCATATTTATAAGTATGATTTTTTTTAATACTATGTTTGATAAAGCCGTGTGACTAGTCGCGTGATTCTTTGCTCGATAATGTCGCGTCACTAATCGCGTGATTAGTCGCGTGACTAATCATGATGTAACTAATCGCGCGACTAGCCGCGTATCTAGTCGCGTGATTTTTAAGGTGTGATAGCATACAATGCATTCGGTTTTTTCCTGAAAAAGTGTCTGGCATAAATTGTACTTCATATTTAGGTAACTAGACACTGTAAGACAAAGCTTACTGACAATAAGAACTTTATAGCATCAAATTTACTTGGTCTTAAAGTTATAAAATCATAAATTATTGAAGGTTTTAAAATTTTTAGAGTATGCGTATGAAAAATGATTATAACTTTAATCCAAATGTAAGTTATCATGTTTCTAAAATAAATTATAAGCCATCACGTTTTTCAATCGGACTTCGAGTTATGTTTTCCAACAGATTTTCATCCCTTTCTTATTACGTACAGATCGAGTAATGAAGTATTTGCCTACAAAATAATTTTAAAAAAAAATTAAAATGTACTTATGGACAATTTGTGGTTTTTCGCTCTTCTCTTATTGACAGAGTAGTGTAATAATATGATGAACCAGAGAAATAATATTTGTTCATTGTATGATAGTGTAATACCTGCTCTTAAAGGCGATCAAAAGAACAGTTTATGATTACTGTATTAACCGTCAGAGCAAGCCTGGCTCTATTCGCAAATATTATTTCAAGTATCGCGACATTGCTATGTCAGTAACTCAATGAAGTTTAAAATATGATGATTTTTCAAGCAAAGGCAGCTCGATCAATAAACAAACAATTACAAAAGTTCTATCTGTGCATGATAGTCGCTCAATCAACCCACTCATACTCTTCTACAGCTAAACACATCTACACGCAACTGTAACGAGCCAATTCGAGAGAGCCACGGGAGCGCAGTTTGCCGTTCATCATCGCGCCCTCCTTTATCGCAGGTCCAGCCCCGTGCTCCAGTATCGCAGTATAGGTTTACATACACACAGCTGCAGGCAGCGCCCTGGAGACTTTCTCTTTCCCGCACCATCTTCCTCAGCGAGTCTGCTGCCATGAACATCACATCACATAGGGATGCGAGTCTCCCGCAGCTCTGGGGTTTGGGGAACAGGGGCCAAAAGGGGAGTCGCCGAACACGCAGAAGCGGCGAAAAGTGGAAGGTGGGGATTCGAAATGCAACGAGACTGTCGCGAGCGGCGTGCCCTGTGTTTGATCCGCAAACACCGTAATTACCTTGAATATTGTATTAGGCTTCGGGAACGGAGGGCTGCTGGTGGTTGCCTTGCTCGCTCGCTCTTCCCTGGCTGCAAAACATTAGTATTACATACGAGCCTTCGCTGAGCTTTCATATGCGTATGTGTGTGTATTTTTATATGTGTGTAATGTGATCTTTTGGACTTGCCGGCTGCATGTGACAGCTTGACGACGATTTCCGATAGGAGCCCAGATGCTAACTTGCACAAAATTAAAGCCACTTGCAAACTCGACGGATCGCGTGTTCTGTAAGGGAAGGGAAATAAGTTACGGTCGTTAACCAACTGTATCGATCGTCGTGAGTGCTAAAATAACATAATAAGGAAAAGAAAAACACAAGTCTAACATACAATTTGTAAAATTAGGAAAAAGTTAAAGTACAGTTGGGCAATGCATGAATTTCACGTTGCTTATTTGAATAATAGTACAGTATTTATTTTAACAGTGAACAAGCCGAATACTAGTTATTTTATCCTTTGAAATATGACAAAAGTAGCGTTAATAAGAAAACTTTAACTTGTAAACTAATAGTTAGAATGCCATAGAATTTTAATAAATACCGATTAAAGGTTATCGTATCTCGATCATATATTTTTGTGTACCAGTGGAGCTTCGCTTCCCTGCGCGTAAGGGTAGGTGTGAAATGACCTACTAAAATCACTGTATAATATAGGAAGATATATCTTTCTATATTGGTGGGTCAGGTTACTTTCTTCTAACGCCTCCATTATCTTTACAGCCCCACCCTCTTCCCCTACAACGTAGGGAAAAATTTGTTTGTTTCCTTCGTAATTTTAACCCAATCAAAATATATTAAGACCGACTGCTACCCCCTACAGCCCCCTGACATTTATCAAACCCCTCTTTTAGCCCCCCCCCCCTCCCACCCAGAGCCTTTTTGAAATAAATAGTCAAATTCGCTTAGTTTTCCGTTATTTTCATTACGTCAAACTTTTCAATCCCCTCTACAGCCCCTTGCCTCCCACAAAATTCATAAAGTTATTAGGTTATACATTCGAAAACCCAAATACAGTAACCCGAATCTCCCCGCACTCCTGTTACAATCCCCCATCTCAAAATTTTATAAGTGATTGGGTAATTTAATCAACGACCCAAATGCAATAATCTAACGCCTCCCCACAATATAAGGGCAACTTCTACTGTTATTGGACTATTGGATTTTGGTCATTGTCCCTATCTCAGCTCATCACACTAAATTTAAATCAAACGTTAGAGAGTACGATTTTTGTATCATCGTAAGACCCTCGCAATTTGGTAAAATGATTTTTGCTCAAAATCATATTACCTTGAATGTTTTTCTAAAGTTGATAATCAGGCAAAAAATTTGTTGCAATTAGTAGGGTAACATAACGGTCCGAGTTTCTTTGAAGATATCTTTGATTAGAGAATCATGTCCAATTGGGCCTATAGCAATCACTGTACCTTCAAAATTTTTATATTGTATTAAGTCACATGTTTCTAAACTATAAAATGATGTTTTAGTCTTTACTCTCTTAACAATAATTGTTGAAAATCGATCATGATATATTGGGAACTTCTACCACAAATTGTAAATTCTCGTAATCTTGGAGTTGCTTCCATTAGACCTAAATATCTGCCATTAATATAATTTCAAATTTTGCCTAAGATTTCTTCTACAGAATCCTTTATTTTTTTTTAATTTCAACAAATATTCACGCTCCACCACTTTCTTTGTAAATGTAGTCAGAAACGTGAATCCTCGATGGCTTAGTGGTTAGCGTGCTAGCTTCCTAGCTTGACAGACTCACGACAAACGTGTTCTATTCTCGTCGAATTTTTTTCGGGAATTTCGATTCTCGAACTTTTCAGTGGGAAAAGTACCCACAGTGCCGAAAATATATTCTCCCGATTCTAGCAGACTGACTGCAGTTTCTCCTGATGATGTCTAGACCTGGGGGGCAATCCCTCCTTCGGAACACCTCAACACTCCGAGTTTCACTTTGATGCGGGTAAGTACTGACCAAAGTCCTCCCTTGGTTTTGTGGTCGGTCATCGAACTTCACCGCTAATTTCTGATCTTTTTACTATTTCTCTGCTTCTATCTCTTCTTTCATATTTCAACAGCCACAGAGTGAATCAATGACACTATCTCCTACAGTAGCTTCGTCTACGCAGAGACGTCTTTAGAAGATTTCTCCTTCCAGCTATCAAAAAAAAAAAATAATAAAATAAATAAATAAACGTATTTCCTACTCTGTATCACTGGTAGAAGTAACTCATTATAATAAAGGCGCAGCCATAATTTTTAAGGAACATCACATTCGATTTAACGCAAAGGATTACGTCTTAACTATAATGGAATGAATTTTGGTGATAAGATGCCATCTTTAAATTATTAATTATGATTTTGAAATTTAATATTTGATCAATAATAATAATTCGAAATAAACATTATTATAGTTTTCATTTATTAATAACATCAATACAAATCTCTACTGGACGAAAATAATTTCCATGAACATTCGTATGAATATCCAGTTTGTCGATACCATTATCTATTGATGAATGGATGAGTACAAAACAAGAAAGAAAAATGAAAAAGAATAATAGGATTTGGATTTTTGAATATCGCGATTGGATTAAAAATAAAAATCAAAAAAACGTTGTTTGACTTGCTAAATCTAACCTCTTTAATGATACCGACATGCATTTCTCGAATAAAGTACAATATTCTTTGACTTACCTTGAAAAATAGGGACCATCGATTCAGAGCCCCATGAACATAACAAACTCTCCATCTTCATGATGCATGAAATGAATAAAAACCATTGACGAATAAAGTGATTGACTGTAAAGCGAGTGATGGGCAATTTGCTGCTGACGGCTGATGCATGCATGGATATATATATATATAATATGCACACGCGGCGGGTGCGGGAAAACTAGTGTAAACATATATGTATTACGTGCACATGTCACATGACGTTATCCCTAAGTCGCGTACGTAATAGTTAATACATAAAACTGTGTCCCAAATTTGTATCAAGATTTTGGAGTAAAGCCATAGATCTTTGGAACACAGAAATAAGGCTTTATTCTAAAGCGTTTATCCTTACGATCAATGCTTTGTAAAATTAGCTTTGCAAAGACGCAAATTCCATTATTACAAAGAATTACTCCTACCAGTGTATAATATTATTATTTACGCCACTAGGGCACAAAGTACAAACATGAGCGCCCGAAGGGCGCGCTTGTTTTACTTTTGTGCCTGAGTCTCGTATATTATGTTTCTTGCCGAGGGCGCAAAGTGCAATTTTGCGCCCGTGGGCACACTTTGGGCCCGCAAAGTGGTTTCAAGGGCCCAAAGTGCGGCCTGAGGGCGAAAACAATTTTGCGCCCGTGGGCACACTTTGGGCCCGCAAAGTGGTTTCAAGGGCCCAAAGTGCGGCCTGAGGGCGAAAAGGCTCTGCTGCACCTTGGACCCATGGTAAGAAATAGTAGATTACGTACGAGTTTGGAAAGGCTTATATTTGCGGACCGAGTGGTTTGCTGCCCGAGCCGAAGGCGAGGGACGTAACGAGGTTCGTAAAAAAGCCTTTACGATAGAGTTGCGGAATCTATTTTTCCACCTAAGAGCCAAAATCAAGCGGCGAAGGTGCTATTTTGAGGTTAGAAGGTGGAAAAAGTATATTATTGTACATTTATATGGTACGTATATATTGCACACAAAAATTGATTCTAAGGCACCATCATTGCATTACCAACTGGAATTATTTTGTCGTAAGAAAAAAAGGTGTTCATACATGTGCATGAAGTGAGCCACGTTTTTCAAACTTGATTGTATAAACATTAGCTTATACTTTACCAAAAATAATGTCGCATATTACATCATCTAATATTAAAACTAAACTGTAACATTAGGTTCATTGTTGAGCGTTAATTTTTTTCATAATATTAGTCAAAAATAATTTTTATTATTTTTAATTAGTACACGGAACGCGGCTTCTATACTCGATTTTCCGAACAGAATTATTTTTTAAACGTGTAAATGTGTGCAATCATGCATGTATCCGTTCCTTTTTCTCCTATTTTCCAAATTTTTCCTTTTGTAATATACCGTGCACAATTTCGACTTAACCAGCAATATGGGAACGTTTTTTGAGCTGTCCTGATTTCCTTTAATAACATTTGGGAGCTTTCGCAATCAGTATTGATTTCTTTCATTTTCTTGTTTTGAGCAGTGTAAACTATGGTTGGTTGTTCGGTTCGTTGTTGTCAATTCTTGAAAAGAAAGTACAACCAAGGTTTTCTTTTTTATATACATTCGGTATGCCATTGTACTCTAGCTATTCATTGATATTTTTTTTCATTTTTTATAACCTGAGTGACAGTGTATATAAACACGAATAATACTGAAGATAAACTGTATTTATTTCTTTGTCTATCTTTTATTTTTCTTCGCGAACTTTGTTCATTTTTTCTTGGCATTGTACTACATTATCCTTACGTTGCTTTCCATTAACTTTCCTTTTTAGCAATTATATAATTTAAAAGTATAGCAATAAAACAAAAATATGATATTTTTTAAATATGTTTAATCTTTATGAATACACAAAACTTATCATTTTACTGAGTTTATTTCCAAATTCATTTAGTACATTTAGTAAAGCTAATGATAATAGTGTACAGGAAAATTATAGGGGTTTAATAAAATATTTAAAAAATACATACGGCGTTATCACGTATCTCTTATTTATAACTAAAAAGCAGCAGACCAAAATTGTTTTTGAACATATTTACAATTGCAGTGGTGCTAGGCAATGTAAAAATAGCCACGGACTGGGGATGGAAACTCGGAGTTATTGGTTTGAGATCAATATACACTGTAGAATCTCTTATACCCGAAGACATGCTACGAAAAATTGTCTGCAAGTGCCAAACGAGTGTAAAAGTAAGTCGTGAGGCTGCCGAAGCCATGGTTTGCCTTGCCATGCCCTCTGTTCTGTATGCCATGGAGAGAACTGCATGAATAGAGACGTTATGGATCCTGATGTCGACATCAACACAGTTTTATGCTTTGACGATGCATATGACAGATTCCATGAATCCACAGGATCACGGACCGTAAGTGGTAGCAGTAGCTTAAGCAATGATAGTGTCGATGATAATGATAACTACTACTGGCCGCCATTTTGTTATGAAAATAATTCAGCATGAGGAATAGTAGTTTTCGTCACAAAAGTGCGATCGCCTCCAGGGCGATTTTGCGGCCCGAGGGTCCTGCGAAGCAGGCCCGAGGGTCCGCAACGTAGCCC